>FAPJ01011140.1:0-28823 GCA_001485985.1 Heliconius ethilla aerotome | reverse complement strand
AATGGTCAATAAAAGGCTTTTTTTTTTATTTTTATTATACATTAGATATGTATGATCTTAAAACACGATGCGGGCACGGTACGATAGGTACCGGCATATGAATTTCAATTTAATATTGCCGTAATAAAAAAAAAGAAAAGGTATTTCCAACACTAGCAACACATAAATATAACTGTCTATTTACGGTATATATCACGTCAAATAATAAATTCATAATTTACATCCAGTTAAAAGTACTTGCAATAGTGTCTTTAAAAAAAATTATAAATGATAATTATACGATTAATACTTGTTAATACTAATTAAATACCCTAATATATTGATCTATATACACTCAATGTTATTGTAAATCGATATTATGTCACATTAATTATTCTTTAGTTGTTGTGAGTTACATTAATATTCCTAAGTTGTAATATTCTTGTAATTTTATGTATAAATTTGGTGTTTAATCGACGCTTTGTTTAAGGTAAGTTACGGTCTATTTTACTGATTAGTTATATATTATATATGCATGTATTTTTATTTATAAAGTTGCGAAAAAAATGTATGATTTGAGTTTAATTTATTTCAGAAAACTATTAGTTCTTTTTATATGTTATTTTAATAAATTATTAAAGAAACTATATTTTTAAATGAACATTTACATATCTGCGTAATTTCAATTATTGTAGTAATTACATAATATTTCTATTCCTGTTATTTTTTTTACGATTGTAACAATTATTTTCGTAATACTTTATCTTTAAGAAACCATAAAGAAATAGTATAAAGGATAAAGATGTCAACAATCTCCAGTGCCATTTTCTTAATATAAATTAAGTATATTTAATATTAAAATAAAAATTATAAACAATTAACTTCACCAATTTCTATTCAATACATACAATTTTTTAAACTCAATAAATGATTTTATGCAATATTTTTCATAATAATAATGTATCCTTTAAGAAACTACTGCTTAAATAGAATATTGCATTTATCTATTACTCCATAGATTATCTTTAGAAAAATACCCACTTGATGCCACTTTAACTTTATCTTAACAATATACAACAACTGATAAGCATGTTATATTACCATGGTATTGTGGTACAGTGGTACACCCGTGTGACCGTGAATGTGGTGATGGGGGTTCAGTTCTCAAAGGGGGCACAAAATATTTAATATTTTCATTTTCTTGCTGTGGTAAACTGGACACATTGCCTTTCAATTCAGTCTAAAAGTGAGGAATGGAGTGCCTTCATAGGGAACAGAGTATCTTAACACTAGGTTTTCAGGTTTATCTTACAACCTTAGTATGTGCAGGAGTTCCACTTACCACTAAATTCTTAAGGCAATGTGTGTTGAGTGGTGGAACTCAACACCACACTTTACCTCATTATATGGCCCTGCACCAAGTTAGCCTACATACATATTTAATTCTTAAATGATCTATATACTAGTATCACAAAGCTGAGAAGTTGGTATGGTTGAATGCCCTCATCTCAATCCATTTATTAAGGAAGGCTATATTGTGTCTATTCCTCCACTGTACCATAGTTGTTTCCATTCAGCCACAGAAGTGAAACCACAAGAAAAACTTGTAAATTATAACAATTTAAGCTTTAAATGTATATGTTAAATAATTAAAATCCATAAATTACCTTAACCACAAGTGGTTTATCCATATTACTGTTTTAGCACCATTTTTCCCTATGAATATATACAAATTTTTTTATTGTTTTGTACAGTCATGAAAAATTGTTCTGTTTATTTAGTTTTAGCTTCAAGCTAGATAGCATAATAACTTCCGACTGCTAATATTATAGTTATGTGTTCGATTCCCATTTGAGTGTGTGTTTATATTTCAATTATTTACATTTACCGGCTCTGGCAGATAAAAAGCGGCATTTAATTCCGCCACTGAAAACGCAAAGTTCCGAAAGCTGGGGTATGGAGTGTCTTAACACTAGGTTCCCTTAGTCCACCGAGTTAAGCAGGAGAAAGCGTGAAGCTTCTGTTTTTAGGGTTCCATACCACCGATTGAAACAACTGATTATCCTGGAATATCAGGATTACTTTGTCCATCTGTCCGTCAGTGTAGAATTTATCCCGAGATCGCGTGGAGGTATCAAGCTGAAACTAATATCAAATACTGAAACCAAACAACAAATTCTACGTCAACGCAATTAAAAGCTACGAGCATTTATTCATAGTTTTTGCTGCATTTTGTATGAAATTCAAATCGTTATTAAAAATCTATAATGATACTGTACCTCTTCGTGGACCTCTAGTTATATAATTTGGCACGTAGTGTGACATTACTCTACGATTAAAGGAAAAAGTCGAAAAATAAAAGTTATTGATATTTCAAAGATAAAATCATTGTAGTTAATTTCATACGCCAACAAACTTAACGCGTAATCATAATGTACAGGACGTTTCCTAAAGCCCTACAATTTAATACAGCCCTACAATAGAATTTGAAGTAAAAAAATAAAAACACCGAAAATTGATATTCATACTACACGTAAAAACTATTACTAACTTGTAATTGTAGTTCAATTAGTAATAATGAGTGCACATTTTGTAGAAATTGAACTACAAATTAAGTCTGTCAACTTTTATAAATTGTACTTCCCGTTGACTTACAATACTGAAATTGATACAGAACCCTCGTTGCGCGATTGCGACTCGCACTTGACTGGTTTTATTTTAAATAACTATAACAAACAATCTAGTTGAAACTATGCTAAATAAGTTCTTTCAATTAAATAATATGTAAAGTAAAAATTCGCTCGTGACCCAATTCGATAAAAAGTGCTTTGTGTGGCTATTTATAATTTCGCTAAAGTAAAATTGTTGTATGACACCGTTATAGCTTATCGTCGTGTTTACTACACAATGTGCGCATATATAATACTAGCGACCCACCCGCGGCGCTTTAAGTTATTGTTACATTTTAGCAAAATTTAATAAAATATTTAAATAAATTGTAGTCTACGTGTTATTCTGATGTTTAAATTATATTACTGTAAAGTTTCCTCTAAATCTCTTTAGTGGTTTTTGCGGTAAATATGAACAACTATCCATCCTTACAAACTTTGACATTCACAATATCAGTAGGATTTTACTGCTGCATTTCTCGTATATACTTCAACAAAAAAAAAGGGGCGTTCAAAGGCAAATAGTTTAGTGTGGCTGTGTGTGAGAGTGTGATACACTCCGTTCTTCACTCTCCGCCCCCAGACTCAACCCTCACTCAACTGCTTTGCCCTATCAAAACTTATGTACCTAAATATAGAAAATCCCTCGAGATGCTTTCCCACTGCGTCACAATGGAATACAACTTGATAATAAAAACAGAACAATAGAAACAATAATTGCAAATAATACGTGTTAATAGATCATTGATATATAAAAAGTATTTTATTTATCAATGTAGACACATTACAACACATATTAATTTAAGTTACATATAACTTATATATGATTTAGCGTTGCGTGTTGAAAATCGGAACTCAACGCTGCGCTTTGCCACGTTACTAGAGCGACGAAATGAAATATTTCATTCCCCCGAGTGGGAATTGAACCCACAATGTCACTTACAGCCACAGGTTGTGCCATGACGGTTTATAATATCTATACTGGTATATTATGTATGTATTACGTTACACACTTTCATTTTACTTAATACGTTATGTAATATTATGTTGAGATGAGTCGAGGTCATAAAACTCATGGTAACTCGTTCGAATCTAGGACACTCGTACGATAAACGTGCTCACTTTTATTTAATGAAAAAAAAATTGGCTTGTATAGGTACTTACTTAATTTTTTATACTTTTCCATTTTTCCGCATTTAGCAATATTTTTTTGTGTTAATAGAAAGTCTCGGTTTTTTCCGCATTCTGTAGGAATTTCGTCGTATCATGTTCAATCACTCAGTAACGGAATGGAACGGAATTGACGTGTGTCGTACATAGCAGGGTAGGCAGAGGAATCCTGGTAATCTAATGTTATGCACTCTTTTCCTGTTAAGACACTTTCGCTCCCAACTTCCCGCGAAATTCAGGAGGCAGTATTGAGCGGGGGAACTGAACGCCGCACTTAAGGTAAGCGCGGTTCAGCTCAGTCGATCATCATATTTATAGACACGATTGATTTTTATACATCACTTTATAATAAAGAATATCGTAATACAAGAAAACAGTTTCGTATGTAAAAAATACATCGTTTCCTTTTAGTGTTTTATTACTTTATTCTTACAGCGAGCGAGGCGATGGTTAACGAGCGAAGCGAGAGTTGTCATTTTATTACAACCCTGGTGTTTTTATCATGTATGTAGATAAAGAAGGTAAAAATGAGTGCGTGCATTTAAAACTCCACCCATCTATTAAACTAATTAGCTACATTTATTATATTAACCTCATAAAATGGCCATAGTCTTCTTATGATTAATTTGCTTCTGTAGCAGTGTTAAGACTACTCCGTTCCCAACGCGGTGCCTAATTTTCGAGACATTGCGTGTTGATTTGCGGAACTCAACGCCGCGCTTTGATTCTACCTATATTTTTAACATTCTACCTATATTTTTAAGTATACCTTTACATAATAAACAACCGGTTTATGACTTTTTACTATTTTTACTAAATTGTTATGCAATATTGTGTGTCGATCGATGGTTATCTATAATTATTTACTATCTGTTTTGTCATTTTGTTTAAAAATGTTATTTCAAATTGAGGAAAGAAAAACACTTTTTTTACAATAGGTACGTTATCGTAGCGGACGATTTTTAAGAGGCGCGGGTTCAAATCCTATCATGTTAAAACTATTATACGTTTTCTAAAAACGTATTTATTTTTCATTGTTACTCCATAGCGTGATGCGTGATATAATGGACTATACAAAACATAAATATTTTTTTTATTTCGAATAAGTAGTTTCTGAGATTAAGTAGTGCGTTCTAACAAACAAAATTCTTCAGCTTTATATACATTTCTACACAAAAAGTATGTATATATGAATAGTCTATATATTTCTTCAGCTTTTAATATTAGTACAGATATAACATGGCCATCTAATGAAAACTAGTTAGTGTCGACGACCGTCTCGCTGTAACGGTCTGTGTGAAAGAGATTGTGGGTTCGATTACCAGCTTATGTTACATATGAAGAATCTAACTAGAGTAGGCTTTAAGAGTAGCTGTAAATGATGTTATACAAGTGCTGTTGAATGTGCTTGGAGCTATAAATTATACGAACTAAAGCTACGAGTACTTTTCTAATAATCTCAAAGTTCCACGATTCCTGTAAAGTTTCATCTAAATTAGTTCAGTAGTTTATACACGACAGTGGAAGACACATGCATCCATTCTCATAAACTTTTAAGATTTACAATATTAGGTATATTACCTAATACTATTGGACAAGATTTATTTTCATTGCCTCGCTCTGTTAAAACTGCGGATATCAACGCTGCATTTTTATGTTATTGTAATTTCGAAATGATAAACGTGCTTTGTCAATCCGCAAAGTGAAATAATGATGAATGATGATAATGATGAGCGATTACAGTGATAAGCTTGATAGTACATGACATGTATTGGAAGCTGATAGTGGCGCAGGGGCATAAGCGTACGACCGTAAACTTGACGGGTTGTGGGTTTGATTAGACGGAATTATCTTAATGGGTACAAACTGTCTTAACGCTAGGTTCCCAGGTTCCTTCTGCGCTCCCAACTATGATACAGCGAAAGGCAAAAAAATGTATTTGATAACTAGCTTTTAAGTTTAGTTTAGCTCGCGTGGTCAAATGAAAATAACTCTTACAAGTTATTTTAGAAGTTAACTCTGACCGCACGTATAGTGGGTTCCATCGAAACTATTGACGTGACGCAAATATATATTTTTTATTTGGTACTATTAGTTCCTGAGATTGGACGCGCTATCAACCAAACAAACTCTGCTTTATAATATTAGTACAGGTAGCTTATACGTATCAATGATAACAAACAATACAACACTCACTAAGTGGTAATAAATGATTATAATAGATTAAAAATCATGTTTATTTGGGCAATTAAAGGCTAAGCGGCACTTGAACTACATTTTTATGATATGTAGTTATCAATTAACTTATAAAGATTACATGTCTCACGCTGAAAACAAGGCTGTGAGTTCGATTACTATTCATTCGGGCGAATAAAATATTTTATATTTCCATTTTTTCGCACTGGTAACGAGGCAAAGCGCGGCGTGAGTTTAGAATTCTAGATGATGTAGATGTTTAGAAAAGGAGGAACGGACGTGTCTTAATGGGAACGGAGTGTCTTAACACTAGGTTCTCAGGTTTCCTATGCCTAACATTCTATGTGGAGGGTACAGCGTGAGGTAAAAATAAATATCTCTTTCTTCACGCATCGCTATTTTTCATCCCGCAAACAGCTACAGAGAACCTCTGAGAGAATGTTCAGCCACTTAGGTCTATACTTTTCCTTTCATTTGCCGGGATTCTGTCTGGCTAGCATTTTCTGCGGGATACAGCAGGAAGCTGCCTTTTTATATATATATATATATATATATATAAAAAGGCCCAGGCAAAGGTTGGGACTACGGGTAAATGAGCTAGTCTATTTTAATTATATTCAATCTTCACATCTAGTGCTGTGCTGTGTTGACCCAATTTTTTTAGTGATTCTAGGTCACGGTCTCGTGTTTGACATTAGGGGAAAAAATGGTAACTTTTTTGCGTAGTTCAAGCTTAGGCTTCTTCCACACTATAAAAATATTATAAATTAATACATACATAATTGTGGGATCCGTAAATTCGAGACATCGCAATGTCTAGTGGCGGATGTTAACGCCGCGATTTGTCTTACTAGCACGTAGGAATGAAAATAATCTATACTCTATATTTATACTTGTGCTTATTATTATTATTTAGTTTTTTTAATATTTTTATGCTCGAAATTCTATTAAGTTATCTCATAAAGTGGTTCCAAGTGAAAAATATCGTTGTTTATATATATTAGGAAGATTTTAGACTATATTACATCACAATGTACGTGTGGTCAGAGTCTCCCCAAATAAACGATTCACTATTTGGACTAAATACATATAATAATGAAACATACACCCGAGCTTGCATCGAACCTATACCATTCTACTGTGCCACAAGGCTTTAAAAAGATAATAATTGGCAACATTACCTTCAATGTTATAGTAAAACTGTTGAACATCCGCCGCGAATTATCGTAATTGCGGCAAATGTACCGACAGACTAACTACTCCTTATTATCTACTCGCGATGTTATGATTTTAGGTATTTTCTCAAATAACCAGTTTTAATGTTTAACCGTCGTGGCGCAGTCGGACAGCGGGGGCCTGTCAACGCGACGGTCGCGACTTCGAGTCCTATTGAGGAGATTAAATTATTTTCATTTCCACGCACCCGCTGTAGCGTTGGATTTCGTCACTCAACACGCAATGTAAATCGTAAATTGTTGGGAAAGTGAGGGACCGAGTGTTTTAACACTCTAGGTTCCCTCTGCCTACCTTGTTATATGCGTGATACGGCATGATGCTAAAGAAATGTTTTAGAATTTTAAAAGTACTAAAATGTCAGCTATACCATTCTTATCGTGAGCTACTTACTTATAAATTCTTGCATGACTTTAATAGCTTTTTATCATTAGAAAAGTGCTAAAATGTAAAAAATACTTTTTCAATATAAGCATTTAAACGGGAAATTTAAAATTAAAACCTTCACTTGGGTACCAAATCCCAGGCACGGTTCCGAGCTAACTCTGCAACGCTATTGGCCAGTTAGGATAGTGAAACTATATACTATATAATTAAGATTTTTTTTACTACAATACATTATCATTTTTTAGCTTTACGATGTGTCTCGCACTAGCAGGTCAAGTAAAGGGAACCTGGGAACCTAAGTTAAGACACACTGTTCTTATTAAGACACTTCCGTTCCCCACCTTCCGCCAAATTCTGGAGGTGCGTGTTGAATGACGGCACTCAACGCTGCCTTTGCTTTTGTCTTGTACAAGAACGAGGAAATTAAAATATTAAATATTTTAATTTCATTCGCAGACTGCTTACTCTCCTATATGCAGGATATAGATTCCCTCGAGTGGGATCGAACTCACGTCCGTTGCGCTTATGATCCGACGCCACCCTACTGAACGTTAATGACGTACAATACACAATAAAATTTGTATGAAGAACAGCTGTGTCTATTTAAATGTAACTCAATAGCACTAAATTATTCATCCTTGAACGCTAATAACGTTAAAAAAACAAAAAATTGTGCAACACTACCGTTTTATCCTAGCTTTGTTTGTTATATTTTTTTTATTTATCCGGTTTGTGCTCTACTGTACCTACTAAACTCTATCGTTACTATGTGACTGACAAACAACGCATAGACGAACCTATTGTACTTAAAAACTTGAAACTTACTAAATAGGATGCTTTGGATAATAGATATGTATACATGAGGGAGAATTTTCCGAAATTCTTACGGGAAAGGGAGAACAATGGGACCATCCGTTGTTCTCCCGTTTCCGTTTTAAAGTCCACGCAAACAGAGTCGCGGGCGATGATTAGTATAACAATAAATATTTATTCAGAATACATTTTCGTTCGAAAAAACAGAACAAAACAAAATAAATTAGCATTCATGAAGTTGTTGCGTATCGACAACATCTGTGGACGAGTTGTGATGCGGTGACAATAGCGCAGACTGTCAAGGCTACGGGCTACGGTTTCGAATCCCACGAGGTAATATTTGCCTTGATGGAATTTACGTTTTTTTTTCACTTAATAAAAAATAATAGACAGGTTCAACTGAACAAATATTTTTTACTCATTTTTCATGAATACAAAAAACTTTTAGTCTCACATATTTACCATTTCTTTCACGTTATTAGCGTGCAAGGACAAATAATTTAACATGTTTGAGTTACATCTGAATTGATACAGCTGCTCTTCTTACAAATATAATATATTCATAAATTATGTATTCTTGTACTGACGTCATTAGAGGATATTTGTTAAGTAACTGACTGTGTAGCTACGCATGGTGTTGAGTGTTGAGACACTACGTTCACATTTTGCACATTTAAGAAATATTTCGTGTCGGTTGATAGATTCCAACGTTACATTTTATATACGAAACCGAGAAAATGTAAATAATTTATGTAGGTAGGTATTTCATATATGTAATCGTTTCTTGGAGAATATACCATCAAATATATTTTTATCTTATTCTTTCTATTACCTACTAATCTGTTTCCCCCTATTTCTTTGTAAGAAAGCGTTTCGGAAACAACACACACATAATTTAAGTGCCCGAAGAACAGTTTACGTTGAAACCAATACCGTGATCTAATATAGCCCTCGATAAATGGACTATCCAACACTAAAATATGTTTTCTTTTCAAGTAAGTATTCTATTAGCTTAGACTAAAATTATTACTCCTTCCAGAACAATGGACCTGAACACCCTATCATGAAGCCAGCCTGCTCAAGACAACTAACTAAAATGAGTATAAAGTAAAAATGCCCAGACTAAAATATGGCTACATTCTGCGCGTTCTGCTTATATTGGGACTGTTCTGCGTGTGGGTCCAGATCATGTTGTCCGCGTCTAGTGGAGTGTTGGATAAGGATGCAGGTGAGTCTGGTTAATCTCTTTTAATTCTCTTTTTTTGAGGAAAATGGAACTTCGAGACACTAAGTTCTCCTTATTGACTAATCACAAATACGCAAAAAAAGTGCAGGATTCGTATGGCATGCAATCGTGAAATTTTCTATTTAAATATTATTCTGGGATATATTTACATTTCCAGGTGGAACTCACAATTATTGCGTTATAGTCAGATGCTGTCCCACTGCGCCACTTCACGACCTTCATATTTCATTTATCGAGGAATTTGAAATATGGTCGTTTTGACTTCATTATCCTCTTGATTCGACAACAATCTATTTATAAACAAAAAATGATTGACGACGAAACATTTGTTGTGTTTATACGTACCTGCCAAATATTTAAACATGTTAACGAAGCATTCCTCTGATTATATAAGTCGCGAGTTTATGATTTGTGCAACCTTGTTTCTATTCTTCTACTTTTATTCTTTGGTGCGAGAAGGGCTCACTGCTATATGGGCTAGATGCGACAATGTTACAAAATATAGAACCATATTTAAATGATGTCTTCATGTTACTTACTCACCATATTAATATAAATTGCTACATACAATCATCAACTCCGGTATTGGACTGTATTAAAACAAAACACCCGACTACATAAAAACTAAAAGAAAAACAAAAGTAGAAAGCTATTTTTTAACCAACTAAATTTTTAAAACCAAAAAGTGCTTAATTAATCCTAATAAACTATTGGGTTTATTTTTGTTTCTTTTTAGTGTTTGTGCAGTCGGCTTATTATTGTTTTATTTTATTATTAATTTTAATTGGTAAATGAAATTACTACGCCTATAGTAAAATTATATTTATATTATATACATAAAGATAGATAACTGCAATGATTACGGATCATTAAGGTAAGCCGTTAAATACTTTTTAGTATACCCACTCTAGTTTTACACCACAGTCATTGCGTTAATCTTCTTAACAGCGCGTTAAACTGAATATTACTTTTATTATCATTTTTTTCACCTTCACGCTGTATCTCGTTTATAGCAGGATAGGCAGAGGGAACCTAGTGTTAAGATGGACAAGCTGAACGTCCTCCCGCCCCTAACGAACATGAAAGTAATTAATTTCTCCGACCAATAGGGAGTGGATAAGCACATTGCCACGATGGCCATAAAACGTAATGGTGCTTTTTACCCAACTAGCAGCACATATACTATATGTTCAAATACTATTGTTAAGACTCTCCGTTCTTCGTCTTCCCTCCTGCTACGAGGCTGGATTTAACGCTGCACTTTGTTTTACCAGAGAAGGGAAATTGTCTATTGCATACCTACAGAGTCATCTTTTAATTAAAAAGGACTTTCAAAGTTTAATAGTGAAAATCCTTTAGTTTGTATCCTTGAACTCTAAATAAATAAACACAATATCAATACAAACAATTGTCAGTATGAATCATAAACTGGATATGTGAGACTGTTATCACTGGCCTTATCATTTATGGCGGTATGTGTTATCAGTGGAGGACTAAGCACTTGTAAAACGAACAGAGGTGTCTGTTTATTGATTTCTTTTTTAAATTGATATATCTTTTTCATAGCAAGGTCGGCAGAGGGAACATGGGAACTTAGTGTTAACACACTTTGTTCCTATTAAGACTTCCTTCCCCACTTTCTGTCGGATTCGGTGGAGTGGCGTAACTTAACGCCGCTCTCGGCCTCGTTACCAGAACTAGAAAATGAAAATATTGAATATTTCACTTCATTGAGTAGGAATCGAATCCTCAAGTTGTCGCATTACGACGATTGTATCCCTCTTCTAAACAAAATAAATTGAATGCAAAAAAATAGATTTTTATATATTTTTTTTTCAGATTTTAACACAACCTGGATTTTATTATCTAATTTAAGTGATATTGAACAACCAGTGACAGGTTTTTTTTTATTTTTACGGTTTTTTTGTATATGTGATTAATTTTTTTGTTATACATTTATTATATGTAATTTTTTCCTATTTTCAATAGTTTTTTTTTATGTTTTTCTATAAAAGATATATTATTATGCTTCTATGGGTTGTCATTTTGATTAATGTTGCAATTTTATGTTGAGTATTTTTTTTAACTTCACGCTTTGTCCCATATACACGTAGTAAGGTACTGAAGGAACCTAGTGTTAAGGCACTTCGTTCCCCACTCACTGCACAATTTTTGACACGCGTGTTGAGTGGCGGAGCTAAGCGCCGGGCTTTGTCTTTTACCCAGAGCGAGGAAGTGAAAATAATTCAGTCCCCGAGCGAGATTTGAACCGTCGGGCGTACTGTCAGAGGCTACGCCATCAGCCTGAGTATTTACAAATATATTGTATCTATTCTAATAGGAAATATATGGGTGTGTTCTTTTTATGTATGTTTGTTTGTATGTAACTATATAATAAAATAATAGACAGAAAAATGAAAACCGACAAACTTCTTTAGACTCAGTCAAATAAAAATGGATTTCTGAAATCGATTCACAACTGACGTAGAACTGATGTCAGATATAAAACCTCCACCTTTTGAAAACTGACTGAAACTTTATCTTACAAAAGCGCTTTATAAAAGTCCCATAAAATCGGCTGGTCAGTTCAGTTGTTCCGGAGATTAGTCCAGATAAACAGAAAGACGGACCGAAAAAAAAATGTTTGCATATGTCGTAGTATCGTGTAAATAACTATATGCACTTAAGGAAACACGTATTTTGAAATGACAGACGGACACTTTAATATAAGTACTCGTAGATATAGGGCTTTATCGTTATCACATATGATACACCTACCCCAACGTGACAACGTGTCTTCCACTGCATATATTAAATATAATAATCGATGTAACGTGATTCATTTGTAAACATTATCAATTCTATGTATCGTTATCGCCTCATGTCTAGTGATTCTTAGCGAGGTAGTAGTCGCGCGGTCAAATCCTGTAAAAGATGAATATTAATTTAATATTTTAAAGGTTTATTTTATTACCTTTCCTCATTCCTCATCTTCCACATCCCCCTCTTAGCACGCTGTAATATAAATAATAAAAAAAAATTACGGCCAGCGACTGTGTTTCCTAATACCTACTAGATATTTTGGATTTTGCCTGCTATAGGTAGTACCTATGCGTAATTATGAGGTACATATATAAAACGTAGGTAGGTACATATATAAAACGTTTCATTTCAGATTCTGAGTGCCTGACAGACAACGTGCATAATATTGACTCGTTGACCTCAGTATTTCCAAAAATACTGTCTATAATAAGCATATTAATATGATTAGGATAAGATTCTTCGTATTCTAAAGCTGATTTTATCTTTTCATTATAAGTAATTAATATTTAATTTGTAGCTATTACAGCGCAGTGCGGCGCCGTCATACGCGGTATTTGAGGGTTCGATCCCTGTTAGGTAAAAATTATGGACGATAACTAATTTATGAAATTAAGGCCAGTCGTGACTCGTGCGACAGTGTGTAATAGTAGAATCGTGCGAGACTGTAGACGCGACAAGTTGTAGGTTCGATTCCCACTTGAGGAAATTAAATATTTAACATGTTAATTTCCTCGCTCTGGTAACGAGTCAAAGCACGGCATTGAGTTCCGCGATATAGAAATCGGCGTTAAATAAGAAATAGAAATGTATTGAAAGAATGTCTCTCAGCAAAATGACGGGTACAACTTTGTATAGCAAAGAACACATTTAGTGTGCTTATTTATATTATTTATTTATTTATTGTTGTCATTTAAAAGGGTAGCTAAGTAAAGATATTTTGGTCAGCTGTGCTTCTATTGGATAAACGACACTTAACCTAACAAAATAACTTGTTACTGATGAAAATAACTTTTTAGCTGACCAAAACAACTTTCCACTGATTTTTATGGGTTGGTGGCGTCATATTTTAATTGAAACAAACTTTTATTATTATTATTACTTTTTTACGATTTCAGAACAGTTGATGAATTCCAACGACACGTCCGAACAAGTCCTAGCTTTAGTGCCTCCTGAGCTACACAAGTACCTGACAGTACATCCTAGAAATGCTACTGGTAAGAACTTTTTTTAAATTGGATAATTTGGGCTATTTTCTGGCCTTATAAAATAACTATAGTTTCTTCCCACATTTTCTTGTAACAGAGCAAAGAAATATGGATAAATTCATTCCGTCATCGTGTGTATCGAATTCACAACCACTGCGATTAGTCATACGCTGTGGCATATCACATCATCACTACGGTGTTTAAACTGGTTTTTTTAAGATAGGCAGAGGGAACTTTATCTCAATACCAGAGCAAAGGAATGAAAATATTTAATATTTAATTTCCCTTAATGGGAATCGAACCCTCCACCTATTATGTTTACAGTCTCACGCCTGTGCCCCTGCACCACGACTATCCTCAAATGTTTATAGATACCATATTTACTAATACAAACCGGTGTATATAAGTTGTGTATGTGAACCATTCTAATCTCAACTGCAAATAATTCCTTAGATCAAAACAAACCTTGTATTGTATGAACAATTGATTCAATTAATATACAATATAAACATTAAATTGAGGCCAATCATTGCGCGGTGACAGTATGGTTGTAGACGTGACTGGTTATGGGTTTGATTCCTATTCGTGGTAATGAAATATTAAATAACTTCATTTTTTTTGTTCTGTTATTCAGCAAACTCAACACCCTACACCGTAAAGGTGAAAAAAATAATTATTGACGATTGTTCGATTCCGCACAATTTAGAATGTGTTATCTCTAATTCGAGTGAAGTACAGAGTGAAGTGTACGATATTAGGTTCTTTTTACCTTCCTTGCTGTATGTGGTATTCATAGTGAAGCTATATGCATATTTTATATTTTTTATTACAGCAAATGCAACTGAAAAATACGGAACCAAAAATGTATCAGATATACTTCGGGCCATCACTAGGGCTAATGAAGCACAGACTATATATAATAAGGATATATACGGTCCGGTCCAGAACGACACCATCATTATTGCTATACAGGTATGATGTGGCCATAATGTGATGTTTTTTATAAACTTTTTACTCCTTAATAAACACTTTCACATTTTTTTTATAGTTCCACGCTGTATCTGGCATATAGCAGAGTATGGGGAAACCTAGTGTTTAGACACTCTTTTCCACACGCACCGCCTATCTTTCGAAGCATTGAGTTTTGAGTGACGAAATTCAACGCCGCGCTTTGTTTTTGTCTACAAATTGTAGGCATCTAAATAAAAATATTTCATTACCCCGAGTGGAAATTGAACTCACAACCGTCGCGTTTACATTCAAACGTTGTGCCACTGCCCAACGATGCCTTGCAAAAAAGACTAAAATACACTATTTTATAAATTATTATTTTAATGAATTTCCTTTAGGGGTGCCAAGTTATGTGTGGGCGGTGCTTGGGGAATGATGTGTTTTAACACTTGGTTCCTTCTGATTTTCCTGCTACATATATGCAGCTACACACTGCACTGCTGTGAAGCCAAATTCAACGTAATATATTTACAAGTGATAAATTAAAAGTGCCTGAATATTGTTATATGAGGCTGTCTTGAAACGCCAAGTGACCTACGCTATATATAAACAGTCACACGAGACTAGACAAATTTCAACTTTATAAGTACAGTAGTTTCGTCAGTGCATTGTCAATCATTCAGTAAAGAAAAAGGTTTATATAGATAGATTTTAAAAAATACTAAATATTTAATGAAACTGCTATCTTTATTATAATTTTTTAAAAATCTATTTTGGATACGAACCCAGTACTATATCGTAATGGTATATAATAACTATCAAAGAAGACAATGTTAAATTAAATTCTGTTAAATTATTATCTAAGCCTTTAGGCTTTAGGGCCCCTTAGGGCCTAAATTATAATTTAACACAGCATAAGCATTATCAAAAACAATATAAAATATTATGATTATGATATAACTTGTTTAATAAAAAGAAGAAGATTTCTGCAAAATTAGACATTTGTGAAATTTACAATTCAGTAGATCCTAAGATTAGTGCGTTTAACGTTGTCTGTATTTTTTTTTCTTTCGTTTAGTAACGGAAGGGTTAATATATGTACGTATGTATATAGATTAGGAAATAAATTAAGGCAAAAACTTCGGTTTGCACATCTTCCTTTTGGCCAAAATGAACTCTTTTCCTCGCAACCCAGTTAAACTAATTTTTTGAGGTACTAATCTAGATTTCTTGGGTACTATCGTTTCCTTTTTCTCCTTCTTTTCTAGTGGTTCTTCTATCTTCTCTATCCATATGTATTGAGCGTCACGTGGTATGTTCTGCTGTATTCTGAATTTGCGTGGTATCTGAAATTAATGTTTAATTATCTCTATATATTATGTAAAAACGCCAGTTTTTATACGTTTATATATTAATCACCGTTTGAGCTACATTTATGTAATTTCTTTAATAACTGTGCCAAATGATATTAAACTATTTTATTTATATTAAGTAGTGAAGGGGTCATCACTACACACTGCGAGTTGCCAATTTGCCTCTCATTGAGAGGAGGAAACAAAACGCCATTTAACACGTAATATCTTAAATTTTGGAAAGTGGTAAACGGAGTGTCTTAACATTAGGACTAAGTATGCAAAGTTGACTGCCAACCTTCACTAGTTGGAGAGGCACTTTAAGAAGAAGAAGAAGAACATTAGGTTCTCTCTACCAACCTGGCTAACCAATCATACCACTTTCAGGCAAAAACTACTGAACTGATTTGGATGAAACTCATTAGTAATATAGCTTTATTATAACAATAGCACATTGGGTACAATAAATGTAAACATTTTATATAATTTGACTATAAGTTATACAGTAAGGGGCGGAAAGAAGAACGCAAGTGCTTTAATGGGAACGGAGTGTTCTTAAGCTAAGGCAGGAGAAGCCGCGCATGAATCACTAGTAATAATCATACCATTATTTCTTTACAAACATCAGGTTGTAGCGTATAATGTGGTATATATTCATATCTAATAGCTTTCTTATCGATTCTTGCAAATTTCACTTTTGGAAAATCCGGTTTTTGATACCTGCAATGTGTTCATGATAAATTTTATTGAAATTTGTTTTTTTATTATTAATTGAATTTTAAGTTATTTTTGTTTTCACGGTACTTTAGTATAAAAGTCAGGCTCAGGAAAAGCGAGCGTAGAGTAGGCAGAAGGACCCTAGTATTAAGACAGTCCACCCTTCTTTGCCTCCAATTATGAAGACATTGCGTGTTGAGTAGCAGAACTCTACGCCGCGCATTTTTTATGCGGGGAAATAAAATATTAAATATTTCATTTTATCGTTACCTGAGCGTGGAAAAGAAAATAGTTCATTCTTTTAAATGACTAAACTAATTTGACAATATTAGTCCTTAAATATCTCTTATATAATTGTGTGTTTCACAGACAGAGAGGCAAACTAAGATCATATTATATATTCAAAAAATTACCAAACTAAGTCCCAATGATCCAAGTGTAGAGGTTCTGGCATTATAATTTTCATCCAACGTAGAATATCACAACTGAAAAATTGTAATAAAAACCACCAACACTAAAAGTAAACAACCAACTAGAAAATAGCTAATAATCTACAAACGCCGTAGCCTATCGTCTTACATGCGGGGTACAGCGTGAAGAAAAAAAAACACTACCTAGTCCAATTCTTTCGTATACCCCAACTAGGTCCGGTACGGGATTTAAAGAAAGTGCAGTGAGTTAAAGGTTTTCGTGGCGGAAGACCAATGCTCCTTGTGAACTTGATGAATTCTGTACCAAATAGTTGATGAATTTTTGTGGTTATCATCTGAAACATTAATTTAATCATTAGTTTGCGGCTTCGCCCGCTTAATTAAATAGAAATAACTAATAAATAATTGTGCAATTTAGCGAAACTCACGCCAAAGTTAACCTCTTTACTAGAGCGAGAAAATGATAATATTTAATATTTTATGTTTTCGAGGGAATCGAACCCACAACCTGCCGCTTCTACAGTCGCACGCTTGTACCCCTAACGCCACTACTTGAGGTAGTCGTGGTACACTAGTATAATACCAACCTCTATATGACTTAATTTCTTTATATTTATAGCCGCTAAGTTCGAAGGGTCTTCCAGCATTAAGAGTCTCATGCCGTTTATATAATTTTCTCTAAAAGATTCCTGTAAAATAAATCAAAATAAATGTTCATCTATATGTACTATCGACAGTAAAGATTAATTTAACTTAGCTAGCTTAAATAGCTTTTCTCGCATACCAAGGTATATTGGTAATATGCACGCACGCACGCAATGTTTCCGATCCACCAAGGTGGATTGGAAACATTGCGTGTTGTGCGGCGGATCTCAACGCTGCGCTTTGTCTACGAGAACGGGGAAACGGAAAACAATTTCAATATTCTCCCGAGTGGGATTTGAACCCACAATCGTCACGATTACAGAAGATATAGGCTATAACTGTCTGTACTAAAAGCATCCCAGTAACTTTTCAATTTGCATTTTTTAGAATTTTTCCAGCCTCACGCTGCATCCTACATATATCAGAAAATCCTACGATTAAGACATTCCGATTCTGACAACCACACATTTGCCTATGCATTGCTCGTTGTGTGGTTTCTCCGAGTAAGAAATCTCGCACATCTAAGAATTATTAATCTATACTACCATCCATGTTTAACTTCCCTTATACTCCGGTAATCCAACTTCCACATCTACCCATTCTTCTACATCTTCCACGGTCCAATTGAAAGCTTCCGGGAAAGGAAGTTCATCCACAACTTTTGCTGTCAGTTCGTATAGAGTTAAAGGTGATTTTTGACATGGATTTAGTTTTCTAAAACCAATATGTTAGAGAATTTTTTTATGTTTGTGAATGTTATTCTGTTTGCGAATGCAATTGTTGTTCGATGCCCATTCGGGGAAATTAATTGTTTTCATTTCTTCACTCTGGTAGATAATGTGCTGCGTTGAGCTCCACTTCTCAATACGCAGTGTTTCAAATTCAGATTAAAATTGGGGAAGGGAAGTTTTAACACAAAATGCGCTCTGCCTACACTGCAATATGTAGGGCACAGCGTTAAGTCTAAGAAATGTATACAGAATAGCCATACTTATTCTTTACATAAGGTTCTTCTTTCTCTTCCAATTCTGTCTGATCATGTCTTGGAGTTTGAGTTTTAAGTTTTTTGGGTTTATTTTTAAGTTTTTTTCGAGATACATTATCTTGATCTGTCATCTATGTGATGTAACAAGTTTAAATTCGAATTATTAAGGAACTTCATTTTTAACTTTAAATACATATTTATGCTAAAAAGTATGTATTCTAAGAAAATTAAGTGGTGAAACTCAACGCCGCGATTTGTTCTGCCAAAGCAGGGAACTTAAAAAGAGCGAAAGTTAAGCGTTTCACTGAATTCTGTCTGACTATCTCACAAAATACTACATTAGGTTGATTACTTCATATCAATTCGTTTACAGAAAACATTTATGACACTTATAATAATTTAATACAATATTTGATCAAAGCCTTACTGCAGTGTAATGTTTTTATATTCTATTGTAATTTAATCTCCATATATATTATTACAAAATATAAACTTTTTGACAACAGTCATAAATCACAAATGCCGAGCTGTCATTAGGTGATAGATACTTTTTTTACTGTATTTTTAAACTAAGTAGAGTTGTTTCTTTTAATTCGATTAAAAATTTATTTACAAAATTATTAATAAAAAAAAATTATTAATAAAAAATTAAAAGCCAGTCGTGGTGCAGGGGCATAAGCGTGCCAGTAATCGCGACAGATTGTGGGTTCGATTCCCACTTGAAGACATGAAATTTGTAATATTTATATCTCTGCACTGTGGCGTCGAGGATCAACTCAACAGAGAATTTGGCGGAAAATGGAGAACAGAAGTGCCCTAATGGAAACGGAGTATCTTAGTACTAAGTTCCCAGGTTCCCTCTGCCTTCCCACTCTATGCACGAGAAAGTCTGAAAAAATGAGAAAAAGAACATTGCATTAATTCATCGGATTTTTTTTCGTTCTTTTCTTATTATTTCATCCTAATACAAGGCAATTGTAACCTACAAAAAGGTCAGAACTTTCTTTACTTTGTCAACAGGTTCATACCCGGCTCACATATTTAAGGCATTTAATAGTATCGTTGGCCCAAGCCAGAGATATCGACAAAACGCTACTGATATTCTCACACGATTACTATGATGATGAGATCAATAATTTGGTTCGGAGTATAGATTTTACTAAGGTAAGTTGAGAATGACGTAAAAGAGGAAAATACCGGGAGAAAGAGAAGATGTAAGGAGAAAGAAGGATGGAAGCGAAGTTGGGGTTTCCGGTACTTTTTTGTATTTTTAATGTTATTACATTTATATTATAGGTTATGCAAATATTTTACCCTTATTCAATACAAACACATCCAGCGGAGTTCCCCGGAGTCGATCCCAACGATTGTCCAAGAGATGCTAAATTAGAACAGTAAGTAATTTTTAATAGTATATCATTTTTCTTTCATGGTTTCTAATGCTAATAATGTATAATAGTTCAGACATCACTTCAATAACATCCAAATAATTCAAACTGTTGCTGAACCCACGTCTCCTGGACGGTTGCTTCACGCGGTATAACGCACATAGCAAATTAAGTAGAGAGAACCTAATGTTAAGACACTCCTTTATCATCACAACACTTCCGTTTCCCACTGTCCACCTAATTCTAGAGGCATTGCTAGTTGAGTGGCAGAATTCAACACAATTACATATGTTATTTTTAACTCATTTAGTTTAACTTAATTATGTATAATTATATAACTATTTCCTTTATTTCTAGAGCGATAAAACTAAATTGCAACAATGCCTTGCATCCGGACTTACACGGCCATTACCGGGAAGCTAAATACACTCAAACCAAACACCACTGGTGGTGGAAAGCCAATAGGATATTTAATCAATTACAATGTACTATAGGGCATACTGGTAAGTTGGATATAAGCAGGGATTAGTTGCACGCTCTATCTCGCATGTAGCAGGGTATGGAGCTAGGGCACCTGGTCAGAGAAAACTCCAGTCCTCATTAAGCACTTAGTTTAAGTCATCACACTTGTTTTACCCACGTTCGGCTGAATTCCTGAGACATTGCGGAATGAGTGGAGGAACACAACGCCGCGCTTTACCTCGTTACTAGATCGCGGAAATGAGAATATGAAATATCTCGTTCTCGCAAGTGGGAATCAAACCCACTACCTATCGCACTTCTGGCGCCCACTTGTGTCCTATCGCCTTATACGTTTTCTTAAAGAACTTTTTTTTCTAGGTATGGTAGTTTTCCTAGAAGAAGATCACTATGTGGCTGAGGATTTTATACATATGTTATATTTACTACGATCGACCGCAGATAAAACTTGTCCGCAATGTGAAATATTGTGTCTCGGGACGTATCTCAAGACGTATCAGTACCATAGCAACAGTGATAAGGCAGGTTTTATAATTTGAATGCTGGAACTCAACGCGGCGCACTTTTATCTCACTGAAAAAAATTAAAATAATTTAATAGTAATTTTATTGAGTGGTAGTCGCTTAGTCTATACACGAGAGCGAGGAAATGAAAGTAATTTATACCGACGGAATCGAATCGCATTTGCAGATGCTGAGCCACGATGACAACAATATTTTTTTATTTTCGAGTATGTAGCAGGGTAGGTAAAGAATATGATATTACAACATTGTTTTAAATTTTTTGATTAGTTCAGAAATATTGCCATATAGATAAATAATTGAAATATAAACATTTTTCCAAAAAGAGATTGACCATAATAATATATAAACGACCAATTTTCAATAATTGTTTTTTTAAATTTATAGATGAATAATTATTTCACAAATTATTCAAAAATATTTTTTGATTTTCAATATCTATTAATAATAAGCTCAATTTAAAATATATTTAGACTTAATTTACCTTTGCGTTCAGTAATTTAACAAAAACATAAATGGAAATGGATTCGTTTTTAATCTATATTTATATTTCGTTTTATTATTTATTTAAATGTGATAAAACATATTTATTAAATTATTACAATGCTTAGCATCAATGTGATATAAAAAAAGCTTTAATGTTTTTTTCAATATAGCGGTTAAACACATTTTTTGTTTTCACTCAATGTTACACTCATTCATTTACTCATTTATTATCATACAATAATGTGCTAAAATTAAAGAAATTAACACAATTACACATTATTTATGTTTTAACTACTAAGCAATTTAGTGTGCACAGCGTTGTGTTTATTTGTTGTTGTTATAATCTATGTAACTAAATGCATATTTAATTTTTCGTTTGACAACTGTCATAATTGCAGCTTATTTTGTTTATTTTTAAATGAATTAATATAAAATAATAATTAAAAATAATTAATAATATAATATATGTTTATAAGTGATATTTTCAGCTGTCTTCTTAATAAAATATCATAGGTCTTTTTAATATATTTTTTTAATCTTTTGTATATAAAAAAATTGAATGCTATTTAAAAATTGGAAAACGTCGTTGTCACATATAATTAGACACGAGGTTAATTTTAATAAAGATTTTTTTAACCGCTGTAAATTTTTTCGAAACGTCATAATATAAAGAACTGACTGTAATTTTTTTTATTGGAAATTTCAAAAAATGGCTAATGATGTTTATGTGAATACTTTAATATTTCTATTTTAATAGAAATAAGTAATACAGTACGTTCGATGAGAGATGCCCGCACTAAAGTTAGCTGTGCGCTTCGCGGATTTGATTTTTTGTTACTTTCAATTATTTTCTTCCCGAGTGAACAATCCGTAAAAGGGCGGTAACGACACACTGGTCGTACTTTATATATTTTACTATGAGTATATAAAAATATTTTATATCCCAGCTGTTATTTTTTTACTATAATTATGGGATAGGCTTCTCTATATATAATTCATTGTGTAAGTGTCCAATTAAAAAAAAATTAAAAACAGAGGAAGAAGCAGTTAACACTCAACTACATACAGCAAGTGAGAGCGGTCAGCGAGGAGAGGAGAAAGAGACAGCAAGAATGGAATTATCAAGTCTACCCGAATTTATATTCGAATACGCAAAAGGTGGCAAAATATTGTGGTTTTTTTTTAATTTTTCAATTTTTCCCAAATTTTTTCTTTGGCTACATCGTATAAATAAGCATTGCATGTAAAAAAGGGTAGGCAAAGGGTTAGTGTTAAGATTTATCGTTCCCATTGTACAATTTTCGATATATTGTAGACAACGCCCTACTTTTTTTATCAGAGAAGAGAAAATGAAAATTGTTCTCTTTTACTACATAAATTAGTTAGACTGGTTATGGTTAGTTTAAGGATTGGTATGATTGCTATATTGTAAATAGTCGTGTTGTAAATTTTATTCTTCTTATAATAAATATAGAATCTTATATACAGGTTGACATAATTTGTTGACAAAGTATTTTTGTTATATTTTTTTTTTAAATAAATTGTTTGTGTAATGCATGTAAGCTTTTTGACGCTAGGCTTGGATGCTACGTTGGATGCTATAAATGAATACTACGGTATTCATTTATAGCACGTAGTGAAAAAGGCAATAAATATATATTCCTACATTTCTAAAAAATATGGATTAATACTTAACCAATATTAAATTTAATAAATAACATGTCTCTTGCCAATCAATGTAATGTAATGTAGTTTGTAAAAAATACAATAAAATTTTATAAAAATTTTTTTTCACAATTTCGTAAAAATCTCACTACAGATATGCTAATTAATTAAGTTACGTTACTACAAGTATATACATACATGTATGTATTATGTATATTTCTTTTGCCTATACTTTGAATTTGTTTTTTTTTCTTTTAAAATATTTTTTTATACTATAAAAAAGTTATATGATTTTGAAATTTTTTTGCTGATTGCTGTGGTGAAAATTATTTTTTGAAAGTTTCTTAATATCTTCGTTATTTTTATTAAACTTACATATCACGTTATTTGTATATATAAAATATTAGTATTTGTGTAATTTTCATATTTTATATATACTATATATATCATATAAGCTATTTAAAAAAACGCTTATGAAATTAAATGCCCATAAAATTAAAAAAATATACTTATTCAGTAATTTAATGTTATTTAGTTTTTTGTATTTTCCTAATCGTTTTATACTTTTTTTTAATTTCATAACATAAATTATATGGCTCTTATGCATGAATTATTATTTTTAGTTCAGTGCACTGTATGCGCGATTGTAACCACACTCTTAAAATAACCAAATATATATTGTACTTTTTATTTCTAGGCTTTTTTATCTTTTCTAAAACTAGATTTTAAGTCATAGTTTAATATTTTTGCATTTTTATAAGTAATGCTTGCTTATGTATGTAACAATTGAGGAATGGAATTTGTATTGAAACTATATAAATTGAATGTTTATTGTTAAAATTTACTATTAAAATTAAGATTGGTATAAAATTTAAAATTATTCATAATAGAACAAAAAATAATAAACACAGAAAGAATATTTAGAAGTTTTTAATTAATATTCATTTAAAATATTTATATCGTAATGAAAAATTTCATTCTTTCTTCACTTATTTTAAATGTACAAACAATTCTTACATTTTGTTCAAAAATATATTGCTAACTACAACTAACTTGCTTTAATATAAATAACAAAATATCTTAACCCATAATATGTCATGATTAAAAATTAACTTTGCCACGTCAAAAAAACCATTATGTAAAAAAAATATCCGGACATTTTTTTTTACTTTTAAAGGTGGAGATTACCCCTTGGCACTCAAGTATGCACAATATGGGAATGGTATTCAATAAAACTGTATGGGAGAGTATAATGGATTTAGAAGATCAGTTTTGTGCATACGATGATTATAATTGGGACTATTCTTTGCTACATCTTTCGCAGAATAGACCTGGAAGGGAAAAATTTAAAGTCATTTTGTGTAAGGGTCCACGGGTTTTTCATATTGGGGAGTGGTGAGTGATGTTTTTTTTTGTATTTGTGTATATAATAAACTTAGGTTTTAATCATATTGCAGCTAACAAACTTTATTAGATTTTCCTTTTTTATTAATAATGTGCTATATGTTTTATAATACAACAGATAAAATTCTTTATTGGACAATTGAACTCAATATTTGTATCGAACCCGCAGCCAGTAGCGTTTACAGTCACTTTTTGTGCCTTTGCGCCAGTATATAATGATATTATTTTTCATATTGATTAATTTTTGGTGTATACTATTTATAGGTAATAAAGCATACTATTATTATTATTATTATTATCGTCATCACTATTCAAATTTTATTTCCATTTCAGCGGTTTTCACCACAAAAAATCTAATTGCAACGCTTCAACAGTAATAAATAAAGTGCAAAAGTTATTACAAGATGCTAAATCTCACCTCTACCCATATAGAGTGACTGCCACTATTAGCGCTGGCGGCGCGAAGCACAATAAGAAGTTGACTAAAGGAAACGGTGGGTGGGGCGACTTGAGAGATCAAGAACTATGCACGAACATGACAAGGATAGGTCGTCAAATGAGTAAATATATATACTACGCGTAACCAGCTTCTGTATATTTACACATCCTATACCAAAAACTAACCTAATAATAAATAATAACCTGTTTAAAAGAAGTATATTTTGACAGCCATTTTGTTTTCTGACATTTCCGTCCGACATTTTATTATTTGTGGTTTTTTTTATTAAAGTAAACATGGGCATTATATTACTTTATTGTTAAGAAGTAAGATTTATTTACTTTATTAATAAATTGAAAAAAAGATCTGTTATATTCATAATATTATTTATATTTTAAACACGCACATTTTTATTTTTCATTAATTCATTAACTGTATATAAAATAGCTGTCAAAATAAGTTATTAAATAATTTATATATATATATATATATATATTATTATAGTTATAATAATATAAAATAAATTGTTATTTTTCATAAAAAACTAAACGGTGCTTCGATTTAAAGTTACTAATTGTTTTTTTAATAAGTTTCTGAACATAGCTATATAATATATGCAGTATTCCTATAGAAAATGGTAAATTAAGAAAAAAAAACTATATTTTCTATTTATTTTTCTTATTAATTATTATTAAATAAATAATTAACTCTAACAGCGAGACAGCGTTTGACGGTAAATTCGAAGGTTGTCGGTTCGTTCTCACTTGTAGGCAAATGATTTTTTATATCCTCGCTCAGGCCAGAAAAGGCGGGGCTTTGAGTTCTGCTATACATTCCGCAACCTGTCGAAAATTAGGCAATGCATGGGGACGGACCGTCTTAACACTAAATTATTGTTGTCTTCCCTGCTATATGCGATACAGATATAGCGTGAAGCTAAAAAAATATTTTCTTAATTTATCATTGTATTATCGATGTCTCTCTTTCGCTCTATATATGTAAGAAAAGGAAAGAAACAGAACTTGAATTATTATTATTATATAAATATTAAAGTACAGTTAACCGTGAGTCGTGGCTAGCCCTGTAGTTAGGTGTAGATCGCTGCGCATATATTTTTTTTTGATTTTTCTTAGTTTCGATTATTTTATTCCTCGGCGGAAGTAAACAATGTGTAAAAGTTGAGAAAGCCTAACTTGAGGGTGGCTAACGACTCCTCGACCGTACTGTATACAACTTATATAAAACAACTAAACAGACAAATATAAAGAAATAACGGATTTTTATACGGTTTTTTTATTAATAATATTTTTTTGGCCCATCCAGTTTTTTTTTGCCATTTCTTTTTATAATAGTCTTTTTTTTATTGTCTCTTATAAATATTTGTGTTAATATTCGAGTCTTAGACAGCTTTTTGAATTTTCATAATAATAAAAAAATAGTAGTTGGCGTATTGTACCATATTTTTTTTTATTTGACATTTTTTGGGTTCCGCCTTTACTTTTATTAAAGGTAAAAGGATTACATTACAGGATTACGTTGTTGTTCTCTACCATTTATCTTAAGAATGCGTCGAAGTATAAAGCTGAAATTAATTTCAAAAATTGAAGTCTATCGGTCGCTTAAGCACAGAAAAAACTTCTAAGTCACCGCACTGAAAACATACATATGTAAATGATCGCATGTTTTGAAACCGTGACAACTGGCTTTTGTTGCAATATTCATATAAAAAATTGTTAAAAAAAATTGCTCATAGCAATTGTTCATATAAAAAATAGTTAAAAACTTATGTGTGTTTATGAGTGTGTTTTGAAAAAGTCGACTAAGTAATTAAATTTGCCAACTTATATGTTGTTGCAAAGACTCGAACTTAACCCATTTTTTATAAAGTAAGATTAAATAATTGATACTGTCAAAAGAAACCAGGTGGGCATAAAAATATTTTTTTGTATATATTTTTTTTATTTTAAGTTATTTTTATCCTTTTGTTTTAAAATTAATCTCTTGATGTTTATGTTTTCACACACGTCCACTAAAAAGTACTTATAATATTAACAATAGAATGTAAATATTTTTTTATTCTTTTCTTTTTTAATTCAATGTTTTTTATTTTTCTTATTTTATTGTATTAATTGATATGACACAACAAAAAATGTGGCTGTGTATTTTTTTGTTAAAATTTAAAAAATAATAATTAATAGAAAACTACACGAATTGTAACAGATAATAATAAAACGTACGTAATTATATATGTATTCAATATTAGCAACAAATAAAATAACAATTAAAATGCAATGCCGATTTTCAACAAAGAAAAAAGGTTGTTGATTCAGTTTATTTGAACAATACCTGCATTTCTATGTAAGTTTTTGTTAATGTTATGTAATAACAAAAAATACATAAAAATGATTATAATTTGTTCTTTTTATTTATATCACATAATATTGACATGTACACACTTTTTCAACGAAAAAAAGCGGCATTGATAAAAACTATGACCCACTTCTTCTTTTTATTGTGAGAATAAAGGCGAATAGTAGATTTATTGTAATAATGAAAAAATATTGTAAGGTAACAATAAATGTTTCGACATCGAATATTAAATATGTACGTATATGTAATAGTGCACAGTATTTTTTAACTGTGGCAACATTTTGTCAAATTTAGATAAATTCCAGTGGTTGATTAATAAAAACAGTGAATCTTTTTACTTTTTTGTAAGATAATAATAGTAGCTTTTAGTAAGAACACTATTATGATTGCGCTTTAACCGCCTCTATCGCTCATTGAAAGTCCCTTAGTAATCGGTTTAGCGATTCCAAAATGAGCCCGGACAAATAGAAAGGCAGACAGAGACAGGCACTTAGTGGCAAAAAGTGGCATTCAGTTCCGCCACTCAACACGCAATGCCTTTAGAATGCGGCGGAAAGTGAGGAACGGAGTGTTAACACTATGTTCCCTCTGCCTACCCTGTTGTGTGCGGGATACAATTTTTTTTGTCGAGTTACCTAACTTTTAGATAAGCTGATAACAAAAACGCAGATGATGAACTCAACAGATTTAGACTTTTTTTCTAACCACTGATATTTATCTACTTTTATTTTATTTTCAACAATATTTAAACTTTATCAGAAAACAATAACACCGATAGAAATAAGAATTTTTATATGAACAAGCACCATAAATGTAAAGAAATTGGTCTTAACAGAGTTTTTTAGCGAATCATTCATGTTTTTTTAGTTTTTTTTTGATGATTTGAATTGTACACGTTTTTTTCTTTTTGTTTTATTTTTTTAAGTAAAGTTTTTACTTTTTTTAGTCTGTGAATTTATAGAACTGTCAAATTTAATTTTTTGAAGTGTATTGTAGATTAAATATTATATCTGTACGCATTTTATTTTAATTTTGAATGTTTGGTTTGTTGGAATATATAAATAAATTAATCTACAATGCAGAGAATTTTTGAGATTTTTTTGTTATTATATTTTAATTGTTTTTTCCCTCATCATAACGTAAAAATTATCCAGCTTCAAAAATATTTCATGTAAAATCTGTGTCTGTATGCTAACATGCTAGTCAATAAGAAGATTTGATTATTTTTAACATATAATATCTCTAACTTAAAAGTACTTGAAATAGCC
>FAPJ01011133.1:0-10843 GCA_001485985.1 Heliconius ethilla aerotome | reverse complement strand
TTTCCTGTAAACCTGTTAGTGAAGTGGTGACGGTGACTTAGAGTGGTTCAACCATCTGCCACAGTGTATCTACCACCTGTATGAGATGGGGGATGCCAGTTTTGTGTAATCTTTGGCAAATTGTGAATGAAGAAACAAATAATTTTTTAGAGATATTCCTTGGTGTATTATTATGACAATAAAAATATGTACTATTATTATTATTATTACATAAATTGTCAATAGTTTGAATATTGTACTTAATTATTTTATACTTTCCTATTGTTCAACTTTACAGCTATTTATGTGTTTATTTTATGTAGTAGTTTTGCATAATAATTATGTACTTAATAAAAAATAATTATTAATATAATTTTTCTAAAATAGATTTATTGAAAAACAATACAAAAATCCACAATATTAGTTAATGAGTATATACCGAAAGTAAATATACTCTGTGCTGTATATACTGTGTTTTTATTGTCATATTATAACGAAATACATCGAAATTTATATATATAATATTTTCCATACGTTAAATATTTCTAATTTAAAATAAAAATAAATTTTACTAAATATAATTCAAACTACATTACAATTTTAACGCAAAATTTTACACAAATCTAATCTTGTATTTACATATAATTAAAATATCCAAGCGAACAATAAGAAATGTAATAAAAGTTACATTTTAACCAGCGCTAGGCACAATACAGCGATACGCTCGCCACCCCACCTGTGCCGGCCGGCAGTCGCTCTCGCGCGCTCCTACTAACCACAAGTTCGCTGTCTCGCTACGACAACTGGACACGTCATCAACTTTCCCAAGCGAAATAAGTTTCACATTTAAACAATAACCTCAAATATTTAAACCGATTATTCAAAACTTTAGTTAAATTTAACTTTTTTGTTATTTTTTGGAGGGGAACACTGGATTTCGGCAACGTGTGCAGTGTGTGTTGTGTGTTGATGTGTTTGATAGTGGCTTGAAGATGCAGGGCGCCGAAGTGGCGTTCTTGCTGACGCTGTTCCTGGCAGCCGTCGTAGCTCAGGACACCAGGAGATTATCAGGTCAGATCTCAAATAAAATTGTAGTTAAACTAAAAAGCTTAAGTTAACTAGGACTAAAGACGGTAGTTACACATTTTTTTTGGTTATTTGAAAGTTAGAGAATGGTTTTTAAGCATCGGCGAATATATATAAAAAAACAATAATGCCGCTAGAATAATAAACAGGTAAGATCTTTAAATAGTCGTGAGTCGTGACGTGTAACCGGTATTTTGTTTTGTACCCTGACCCCGGCAAACTAGATTTATGGAAATTTTATATTAATATATTATATAATATTATTTTTCTTTTGTATCACCGTATTTGTGGAAAAAAGGAGATATGTAGTGTTTTATAACTACTTTCTCCTCAATTATTCAGTTCACTTAGGGATATTTAGTGATGGTATTCAACGTGTCGGTGTAACTGTTTGTTTAAGTAGGTAGCGAGAAATGAACTCACACCCGTCATGTATAGCCAAAGCCTAGTCAAATAATGTTTTACAAACACAGTATTTTTTTATTTTTTGTATTTTTTTTACCACAGTATAAGTTTTTAAGTAAGGCTATCTATACATATATACAGTTGTTTGTATGTATGTCCGAAAAGCATTACAATATAAAGTTAAAACCACTGCTGACTTTAATCGTGAAGGTAACATAGCAAAATGTGACTGTAAATTCAGCACAAAATTCGCGGAAAGTGGAGAACACAGTGACTTAACTAATTTCACTCTGCTTACCCTGTTATACGCATAATGCAGGATACGCGTGAATCTAGCAAAAAACATCTCAGCTACACGATACCGTGGGTAACTTACTGTAGTTACGTGCATAAATATAAAATTGTAATTATCCATTAGCGTTTACTATTTACAGCTATAATTAATTTTTTTGTCACCTCCAGTTCTGCTTTCACGCTCGACTGGGTGTTCGCGTTTAAAAGACATCAACGCGCTCGTTTTTACTTCTGTGTGAAAACTAACTTCGTTATAGAATAGACTAAAGGAAGAGTGTCGTTAGAAAGTGATGTTAATTTAACTGATTGAAGTATCGTTTTATCATATTTTATTATGTCATTAATATTAATATTTATTAATTTATATTTATATGTAAAATATATAATGTTTTCCCTTTTTTCAAACAATTGAACAATTTTTTGATAAGTTTTACGACGTCTATTTGGAATTTATTATGTATTATGGCAAATTCTTTTATAAAATGTACCAATCTAAAAATATTTTAATTTTCAAAATTTACATTGCAAAAAGAATTGTAAGATATTATAAAGGTAACGTATTTTATAGAGAAAGAATGGTATAAGAATGGCGTGGTAAAGTATTCGTAATGTTTTCACATATATCACAGATTGTATTCTTATAATATATCACAATATTAATCCCGTTAGGTTTACTTTAGTTAGTTACTTTCCTTAGTTATTTTTTAAAATGATTTATTAATTGATAATTTTTCAACAATATTTTTTGCACACTAGGTAGACAGAGGAACCTAGTGTTGTAACACTCCATGCCCATTAAAATATTTCCCACCGATTTTCCAACGAATTCTGAAGACATTTCACTTACATTTTGACTTTGGAATACAATTTTAATTCCCTTTTTTTTTTACAAAACCATCATACAGTACTTTTACTTTTTTTTAGAGATGACACTAGGCGTTTTTTACGTAAACAGAACCAGAGAAAAAAGTAACCAGAGAAAAGAGTAATAAATACTACAGAGTTTGAATACCTCTTTTTCCTCTTCTAGTTTTATCTATCTTTCCAAAAAACAGGGCCCTTCATGTTTTTCAGGTGATCTTGCTCCAGTATTATCGATACTGGGTTCTCGAAGTTCAATGTCCTTCTTTACCACTCTCTCTTTCGACGACAATTTTTTTCGCTCACTTTAATAAATCTCTCGATTTCAGTTAGATGATAGGGATCGGAGAGTATTGCACTAGATTCTCTATTTATTCAGCGGTGCAAGAAATATTTGATACCAGTGCAAAATATTTTTTATGTGTTAAAAGTGAAATCCACGAGCATTTAAAAAACTTCATGAAATAATTGAATCTACATAAGAAATTAACAATTGTTAGTCATTTATTATTCATGCTAGTCGTACTATGACGATACTATAGAGTTTATTTAACTTTCTTAAAGCCAGCTATCATCGTTCATCCATTCGACATTGACCGCCGGAAGTTGATTCGTCTCGACGTGTCACACAATGAGGGACTTCCGGTGACGATTCTTTGATATTGTTAGCTAAAAATGATCTTTATTTCTTTTGTAATGAAGTCAAAATTTGCTTAAACAGTTATTTTCGATTATTTTCTCTAAATTATTTTTGTATAGAAATGTAAATTGTGCTATTCTTATATGTTAGTTCAATTTTGGTTTCTCAGTCTTTAGTTATGAAATACTTACTAGATTTGGTTTAAAATAAATATTAAATCTTATGTACTTCATTTTAAAGTTTAAAGTTGTTTGGATTTTTTAACTGATTCATTTAAGTATTAATAAGAATCTTACGTTAAATAAGGGATTTTCGATTTTGTTTCCCATTGAATAAGATTTAAAATATTTTATTCGATCAATATTTGACCCCAATCAATTGTATGTGGGTTACATTTTAGCTTACATCTAGATGTTATTTGTCATTGACCTGTGTTTTAAATCAACTTAGACATTTATTATTTTTTATACTTTGCCCGATCGGTGGAAAATATGGCAGGGAGGGAATGTGTTTAATAACAATAATTTAAACTGAATTCTAAAAAAGGAGATTATTGGTTTGATCTGTAAGCCTAATTTAAAAAAATTGTGTGGAAGTTAGAAAAAAGAGTATCCTTAACACTGGGTTTCCTCTTTCCCCGTTTCCAGGTTAAATCAATACTGTAAGTAATATAATATTATAATAATAAAATGTATTCAATGTTTAAGAATGACATTAAAAAACGGCACAAAACTTGTGTGTAAGGATAATAATTTATCTCTATAAATTATAAAAAACAAGGAAATTATGATGTTATTCGTTCGTTTCTATAAAAATTATAATATTAAACTATTCCATAATCAAAATATTGAATGTAAACACATCTCTAAAAAAATTACGTATTAAAAATTTTCCAGAAAATTACTCCGGTTAGTAATAAATGTGTTGTCGTCCCTCTCTAACGCTGTATGCGCGACAAGGACACACGAACTGGTTTGGCACCTTGAACTCTATAACCGCTATTCGAGTAGGGTTGTTAGTTTAGCGATTATTTGCAAATTTATTATATTATACATTTTTTATTATTTTGTTTTTTTTTTAATATTTATTTTTGTCATTTAATTACGGTTTCAACGGTATGAAAATTTATATAAAGTAATATATAACGGGATGTCTTAGCACTACGTTCCTTTTGCCTATATGCGGATAACGGCTGGAAACTAAAAAAAAAACGTTGCTGTTTTTCTTTTATTATATTCATTTAAACAGTGTATTTTATAGATTTATTAATAAGTGATTTTTTATGAAAGAAAGCAACACCTTTGACAAAAAATATATTTTTGTTTATCATAACTATAATAGGCAATACTTAATTTTAAAATTGTTTTTAATATTTTTACAAATATAACATTAAATGAGCACGACCAATGCAATACCAAGAAAATCTCATTTTTATATCAATTAATGAATAATTACAGATTTCAGTTTCCACTTTCCATCCTTACGTGTCATTATAATGCGATATGCCTCATTAAAATTTAAATTGTTCAGCTTAAACGTTAGATAAGATAAAATAATTGAAATATTTATGATTTCGTTATACAAAAATGTTTATTTCTTTCTGTCTTTCGTTTTAAAATTATTACACATATGAAATGAAAGTATTATTGAAAAAAGACGGTTCTGAGTTCGATTACTAGACAGTTAATAAATTACTTATTTTTTTCATCTAGTAACCCAGTTGTACCCCTCAACAAAGACACTAAATGTTTTGAAAATTGAAAAAAAGGCAAAGTAGTGTCTTAGCACTAGGTTCCTTCTACCTAACCTGTTATTTGTGGGATACAGCATGAAGCTAAGAATAAACAATATGAATCATGCAGGTAGTTTCAAACCATTTGTTCGTCGCTTGAACCAAATTATCTATCGATTTTTTTATGTTCACAATTCTAAATGAGTGATTTAACACGTTGTATCAATAACTTAAATATTAAAGTATTATAAAAGCAATCCCGCATATACAAGGATAATCAGAGGGAACCTAGTTTTATGACACTTCGGTCCCCTTGGCACCGCCCTATTTTCAAGACATTAAGTATTAAGTGGCGGAGCTCAACGCCGCGCCTTGTCTTGTTACCAGAGTGGAGAAACGAAAATTCCCCTCAATAGGAATAGAATCCACAACCTCACAGTCAAACATATTTTTATTAATTCCCATATAAATCTTTGTAGTAACTTTTAAATTAATCGTACATAAGTGTGGATAATGTATAATAACCTCAGGTCATTTGATATCCGCTATATCCGTTACCCAACAGACTAATAACTGAGGTGTTGGGTAACAATCTATAATGAAGCTGATCGTCTTGCAAGTTGCACGCGATCGGTGAAACTCCAGGAAGTCGGTTACGTTAACTGTTTTGTAAAAGAAAGCAACAAGTTTATTTTTTATTTGAGGAAATTGTACAAAAATGGTTTGTGTTTTTACTATTTTTAGTCTATTAAGTAGGTACTGTCTCGACTGTAGTCGCGATGGTTGTGGATTCGTTTCCCAGGATTGAGAATGGGCTATTTTAATATCTTTGTTTGTTAATAAGACAAATTGTGGCGATGAGTTCTGCTACTCAACAAAATCTTAGTGTTTTAAAAACAATACCAGGTAGCGGAACCTAACGCCGCCATTTATCTACCTACATCAAAAAAGGCTATATGTTAATAACATATAAAAAAATATTAATTAGTCTTAAATCCACCAACAAGTGAAAATAGCTCGCAGTCAGTAGATTCAATTATCAACTCGGCTATATAAAGTTAACAGGAAGTGCTTCTGCACTATTTGACATTTTGTTTTAAATTGTTCATTGTTTTTCGTTTTATATTGTTGTTTCGTTTGGCATGGTTGCTGTGATACTTATTTGGGGCAAAAAAATATATGCATTAGATTTTTTTATATGTATTAATCTAATCGGGACATATTACCCGCATAGACGAAAAGGCGTTGAGTGTCGTCACTCCCTCTGCCTACCCAGGAAAAAGTGACAAGCTCCTTCTGTAGTGGTACATAAATTGTAAATATTAATGACATGTTAGCTAGAGTAGAGGACGGCTAGTTTTTGTTTATTTTTTAGCTTCACGCTGCATCTCGCACATGGTGGAGTAGGCAGGAGAAACCGGGAAACCCAGTGTTAAGACATTACGTTCCCATTAAGATACTTGTCCCCACTTTCAGTTGAATTCTGGTGGCAATGTTTGTTGAGCGGCGAATTTCAATTACTAGAGCGAGGTAATGAAATAGGTACTTAATGAAACATTAAATTCCTCGAGTGGGAATCGAACCCACAACCTGTCATGTTTACAGTCGCACGCTTGTGCCCCTGCGCCACGAGCTCAATAAAATGAATAAAAAATAATAATTATACATATAAAGTGCTATATTTTTTCTTGAAATCAATTATAAGTTCATCTTTAGGTAGCAGGTGTTTCTTTTACATAGATTCTTCCATAAATAATCATATAAGTGTTATTTAAAATTTTCCTTACTTTTAACTATCGTTTGACGACAGCAGGTAGTTAAATATAACAGTATAGAACAATTCCCCCCAGTGCTTGACAGACACACAGTCATCAAACTCATGCATATTAACATAAGTATATGAACTTGGCACATGAGCCGAATGTACTATCTTATTTCATATACATTGATTTACAAGTACTTATATTTTTGATTGCTCGTATTGTTTATGTATTTGTGGGTTTTTTTTTTCATTTTTCTGCTTCTTTATTGCAGGGAAAAACTGTAGTGTAACCTAAGGTTTAATTAAATAGGAAAAAAAGGCAATTTGTCAACCAAAAAATTATATTTTCAACTTTTAAATGCTATTTATTCAATTAGGCTATTACAACTTAATACAATTTTTGAATCGTCAAGTAACATAAAAATTGTAATCTGCTGTCAGTCCTAATGACCTCACCACCGGCTCCTTTGGGCAGTTCTGCTGAAAAGAAACCCAAAAGTTCCGCTTTTAAAACTAGGTCATAATATAATTTACAATAAGTATATTTCCAAAATAATTATATTGAACCCATACCCATCACAAAAACAGATAGACATTTCGTATCTGCGCAATGAGGGCGTTTCTCGTAAAACCAGCAATATATTGTAAAGTAAGGTAATTGTGTAAACGAGGTCATTGACTTTCTCAACTTATCGGCTATAGTGTATTATATATATGAAACATTTTCAATCATGTTATAAGGTGCTAAGATTATTTAAAGAAATTGTGTCTTAACCCTGATAAAAGTCGCGGTAGTTGTAGATTCGATTCCCCCTAGAAGGAATGTTTGAAACTGTTTTTAATTTATATTAACTTTTTAAAATATTTTATAGCTAAAAAACGTGAGAGGCGGTCTACCTGAAGTAATTTCAGTTTAGACACTCTGTCCCTCACTTTCCTCTCAATTTTTGAATCATCAAACTCAAACTACTAGAGCTTACCAGCGAGTGAGTAAATGAAAAATATTTAATATTTTATTCCATAATTCTACGCGAAAAGTAAATAGCAGAAGTGTTTTCACCTACTAGATTCTCTTACCTTACTCAGCTCCCGATTCTGCATGAAGTGCGGCGTTGTGTTCCGCCTTTCAATACGGATTGTCTCGAAAATTCGACGTAGCGTAAGTAACGGAGAGTCATAACACTAAGTTCGCTCTAAGCGTGGAAAAAGCGTCAAGCTGTATATTAAACTTCAGTATTAACCGAATTATGTTTTACATTGTTTTGAGCTAAGTTGAAAGTTAATTTTCTCGTGTAAGGAAAACTTGTTGTATGTAATTATCTTAGTTTCAACTTTCAGGCGTCGCGTCGCGTCGTGACACTTCCTTATGGTGAATATGCACTTGTGAAAGTATTTTTGTTGGGGTTAACTTTGATAGGCACTTTGGTGGCCTAAGTGGTAAATATATTATAATATAGTCCTTATAAATTGTTTTTTAGCTTACACGGGGTTGAGTTCCGCCGCTCTACACACAATGTCTCTAGAATTCCGGGCGTTGAGTTACGCCGCTCAACACGCTATGTTTCTAGAGGTCCAAGGAGAGTGGGCAACGGAAGTATCTTAAATGGTTTTCTCTGCCTACTTTGCTATGTGCGGGAAACAGCGTGAAGCCTTATAATCTCGACGTAAAATGTCCGAATAGACAATTAATAAAAGTTATCATTTTTAAACACTACACTAAAAAATATTATAAATATTGCAATTTCATCAATAAAGTCACTTTCGCTGTAACGCAATTATTGTTATGAAAGTTATAATGAAACGTACCGTACATAACAGCACCGTACGTGATAGACGATTGCCGGCGGTTAGTTCTAGATCTAGTTCTAGTTATAGTTTTCAAACTATATTTTGCAATTGACAGCTTTATAATTGTTAATTCTATAGTTTTAATTGAATTGTTGTTCTTTTGTTTTTTTTGGATGCGCAACTCCGTTCCCATACCTCCCCATTAAGTCACTTCCGTTACCCAGTTTCCACCAATTTTTTGAGGCAGTATTACGCGAAAAAATGAATATATTACTTCGCTCTGGTAGAGGCAAAAACGCGGCGTTGAGTTTCGCCAATCAATACGTAATGTCTCCAAAATTAGGCGGAAAGTGGGGAGTGTAGTATCTAAACACCAGGCTACCTCTACCTACTGTAGCACGCGGGATACGGTGTGAAACTAAAAAAAAAACAACAAAATAAGATCGTAAAACCTGCATTACGGGAAAGCGATACAAACTATACATAAATGCAAAATAACCGCTACATGACCTTTAGGCTCTACCGCCTGCTGCATGGACGCGATAGATATTGCGAACTTTCATTGTTATATTCTAATTCACTTTAACAATAGTTTCAATGGCTGGAATTATTTTTTTAGCCAAGTTCCCAATGAGCTGCACAGCATCTGGTTGTATCGTTGGTTCGATTCCCTATCGGAGGAAATATTTAATTTTATTACCTCGCTTTGGTAAGAAGACAATACGCGGCGTTGAATGTCGCTATTCAACGCTGGGAACCTCCTTTAACACAAGGTTCCCTTTGCCTACCCTGCTGTATGCGGGAAAAAGCTGAATATTTTCAAGTACGTAATTTAACTTTATAAGTCTATCGTAGTTGGCGAAGCATTCTACAAGAATGTAGTGGGAATTTTCCTACGGCTTACTCATACTTTAAAAGAATAATATGGGAGATGCCCTTGTGGTTCACTTGCGGAGTATTTTATTATTGTCATAGATTCGAATCTATTTTTACTGAAACGACTTAGTGAGTCATGTAATTGTGGAATATTCCCCATCACAAAAAAAAGTAACAAAATAAAACCAAAACAATTAGAGCTGTATAAGAGCTTTTTTTTGCATGTAGCAGACATTTCGTTTTACGAAAGTGAAGAAATAAAGATATTTCAATTTCCCGACTGGAAATCGAACTCCCAACATTCGCGTTTACAGTCAGAATTCTCACTGCTGTACCACAGGCCTATTATCACTAAAATATGATAAAAATTGTATTAAACAAAAGGCTACTTACCTATATTATATTATAGCCAATCATCACCAATGGTATTTCCTAGGAAATTGTTGCGGTCATAATAAAATAATAATATAACATCATATTTATATGCTATAGTGAAACTAACTTACTTAATATGTTGAAATTAACTTCATAGCATACCTCTTGGATTGGAACAGATTCAGTTCTGGTTTGGACAAAAAAATTTAAGTGTGTTGTGCAGTTAATTTTTGTGCAATTTTAAGTATGTTGTGTAATTTTTTAATGATTTGAGTATTCCATTTCTATTATGAAGAATTTATTGAATAATTTGCTACGTTAATAAATTGTTTAATAACTAGTTTTGATAAATAAATATTGTTTTTATATTTTTAAATGCGAGTGGGACAGAGTTTAGCTTTCAAAGCGGAGGTTGCGGGTACGATCCCGAATTGCTTCAATGACTATAATTCAATTACTGTCACATCCCTCAGGTTGACAAAACGCGGAGTTGGGTTCCACCACTAAACACGCATTGTCTGGAATTCTACCGGGGCATAGTTCTCTGTGTTTGCCCTGCTCTGCGGGAAAAGCGTGAAGCTGCTTTTTAAAATATAGTCTACAGTACTTACTGGCCTTCAAGCAAGTATACTTACTTTACTCGTAGTTCTGGGTTATAAATTAAACGACAGCCAATAAGTGCGATACGACATAAGTACGTCGCTCTAAGAAGTCACGATTTTGCCATTGAACACTGTAATTACTTGTCTTGCCTATAAACTAGACATAAAACTAAAAAAACGTGTTGTTATTTCAAAAGCGTAGGTTAGATAATGGTAGTAATAACTTGCTAATACAGTTTAAACGAGCTGGTCTGATGATGGATCCTGGTGGTGGGAGAAGAACCTGGTTTTTCTTAGTAAAACTTTAGAATTTGGGGTTGTTTTTTTCTTCTCTTTAAGTTTCACACTGTATCCTGAATATGGTGGGGTAGGTAGAGGGAAGGCAGCGCGTTGGCACACCTTTCCCCTTACACGGCCCATTTTTTTCACCTCTATTAGACACC
>FAPJ01011124.1:0-19763 GCA_001485985.1 Heliconius ethilla aerotome | reverse complement strand
GGATTGAACCCACAACTATTCGTTTAACTTTAGAGCGGCCACGATACGTCGTTGAAACCACCTACTATTTTTTAAGTAAATTTTGCTTAACTCAGATCGATAATCGATTTTTTGTAGTATCTACCGAATGATATCTAAATATTATTGAAGGTGTATATTATAAATTTAGTGTTATTTAACACTTTGAAACTTTAAATATTAGTTATATTCAATTTCTTTTCCTTTGGTGGTTTCAAACACATTTTATTTTAAAATTACGTATTTCTTTTTCTTGGAAATGTATGGTCTTTAAGGAAATTATATGTTTTTTCGTAATTATAATTATTTTATTCTGAAAAATTCACAGTGAAGTTGCCGGATGGGTGAAATTAGTTTGCTGGGAAGTCATCGTCATCGGTGTAGTCGGTGGCATAGCAGCAACTTACAGCGCTACAAGCGCTATATTTAGTACCTCGCAGGCAACACCATGCTATTTGCGGTAAGCGCTTTACCGCTTGCGGTGTGGCGCGTGACAGCTGTCAATTCAAATTATTCTTCTTTTGTCTTGCTAAGTTTATTTTGTAATGCAATAGTATGTACGCGTTATTTCTAGTTTTATATTGTTTTTATATTCATGCTTCTTTTAATAATTATCAATTATTTTTCGATAGTTCTGAATTTAATGCGATACGGTAGGAAGATAGTGAACATTTATATTTTTATTTTGGTAATAAATAAATAAATTAATTAATTAATCAGTAAAATTTACACATTATTATTTTTATTATGTACTTTTTATTTAGGCGCATGCTTAAAATAAAATATGATTCGTCTTTTGGTGTTTTATTTCATATTCTTATTTATCTTTTACTATATTATCATATAATAATTTATAAGGAAGTAGTTATTGGAAAGATATTATGTTTATCTTAATTATATTCACCACGACATACGCACGCAAACGCATCTCAACAATTGGAGAACGAAGTGTATTAAAGCTAGGTTCTCTTTGCCTTCCCTTTTTTTAGTTTCATGGTGTATCTCGTATGAACCATCATACGGCAGGTAGAGACGTTACAGCAGCCACTTTAAAGTCATTGTGTAATAAAAAATTAAATGTACAGACATACAAACTTAAATTTATATTATTACTATGGAAATACATATAATATAATGTAATGAAGTAGGTCTTTATGTGAGGCAATGAAGCCCCCTGCGGAGTTGTTTGCGATGATATAGATAACGCGATAATGAAGTAATAAACTAATTAAGTAAGTCATTTGTTTAAATAGTGTCGCTTAACGAAAATATCGATATCGATATATTTATAAATAATTTTAATGTTTGGTAAGTGCTATGCTGGGCTTGCAGTGTTTAACAGGAAAAAGCGTGAAACTGTCTTGCCTATACTAGAGCAGGTACGATATAGTGATCTACAGTTACTCTAGTTAAGTATAAAACAGAGGTTTTATACTTTTTGCATATATTTAATACTTTTTGCATATATTTAATATATATGCAAAAAGTATTTTTATTTTTTAGCTTCACGATATATCCTAAAGGATATATGGCAGTGTAGGCAAAGGGTTAATTAAAAGTGTAAGTTTTCGGTATAATTTACAACACATTGCGTGATGAGTGACGGAAAACAACTTGTCTTCTAACCAGAGCTAGGAGATGATACCATTTTAGGCCGGCAACACACCTGTACCTAGCTCCCCTGGTGTTACACGGGGTCGAGGGCGGCGGTGATCACTTACCATCAGGTGACCCGTACGTTTGTTAGCTTTTTCCAAAAAAAGAAATAAAAATCACTTTCATGATTGAAAAGCGAACCTATTTAAGACAATAATTTTTAATACAAAAGGCTTTAAATACACTATTTTTTTTTGCCCAACTTACTTTACTGGATTGCAAAAAGTTACTATAAAAAAATTAAATACTTCGTTTATCAGACAATTGGCGGTAGCTTGGAACACTATGCAGTTTCTTCCCTTGTAATAAGCTGTATTATAAACTTACTTAGATAGAGATATTTCAAGCTATTAGCTTAAAATCTAAGAATCAAATTCATAAGGAAAAAAAAATTATAACTTTTAGTGAAGCATTATATACTAAAACTAAACTTAAATTCAATATAAAAATATGAGACACGAAAATAATTGAAAAGAACACATTCTTTATATTTGAAGAGTGACATTGGGCAGTGCACTGATAACCGCGAGGTTTCTGGTGGCACTGTGCGCTCGACACCGCCCCGACCCGGACGTAGGGCAAGTATTACTGTTATTAAACTTATTGAACATTGTATTAGAATCTAAGTCTCGGAAGTTTTACATACGTGTTTTATTTTACATTATCATTGTTATGAGTTCTTTAGAAATAAAGTAATAATTATAATTTGATAAGTTTTGTTTAATATCAATAGTTGTAATTTTTTTTTTCTATACCCATTATTATACCTACTTATGTTTCGGTAGTAAAAACCTATTTAATCTATTATCAAATTTTCTCCTATTTAGTAAGTAGCGACATATAAAATACTTGTATTATTTTTATATTGCTTATTATATCTAAGTTATAAATTTTCAAATAATAAAATAAAATTAAATGATAAATATAACGCTACAATTAGTTTAACCAAATTAAGAATCAAGTCTTTTGTATTTTAAATTATGCAGTGCATTTTAACTAAGCTTTATACGACAAAGTTCTTTTCATACGATATATCAAAGTAGGTCGAGAGAATCACGGCACTAGGGTACTCATTTTTCTGCGGGTTTTTATACATTTATGTGGATATTTCGGTAAAAAAATTGAGAAATTCTCCCTTAGTACTGTCCTATACTTATATACTGTCTGTCTGTCTTTTTTTGTAAACTGAAAATAATTTTATAAATATATTTAATAAATATTCGTATATTACATGCGGGCTTGGCCGCGTCCGGGCCCGCTAGTATATAGTACCCGGGTCGTATCGACTTGGAAACATTGTCACAGATAGGCCATTCCACAGTTGCGTGGCGTGTGGAAGGAAGTTCCTACTAAACCGCACAATAGTTGAACACTTGAGTTTGTGACATACTATGCGGTTAGAAAATTCGTCGGCAGGTAACAAGTCAAACAGTTCTCCAGAACACAGCCTCTACGTAAAGCAAAAGCCCCAACGATTCGAATCTGAACGATTCGAAATGTTGTATGTGATCAAATGAGTCAAGCTGATACTGGGGTGCACCAGCCCTGACATTCCAGAAGACAATATTCCACATGAGGCCGAACCTGGGCCGTGTACAGGGGTGTTTAGGTGTGAATTACTATCTCGCTCTGCTGATGACCCCCAGTTTCTTTGAGGCCATCTTTGTCTTGCTTTCCAGATGATCGCGATACTGGCAGTCGCTCGAAACGCTAAGGCCCAATGTGCTGACACTGATTAAGTCAATAATCATGTAATTCAAGCGGGCGAAGCCGCGGGTGGGCCGCTTTTGTTATAATAAAACGCAGAGCCAACAATTTTTGACAAATCATAACAAAAAAAACTGAAATATAAAGAATATGTATATTTTATTTTACTGAAGAATTTTTCTTATATATTCATATAATAATGTATTATTTTGTAAATGTTTAGAAATAATATTTGTTATTTTGGTTTAAGTCTGTATCATGACATGGTTTGGTGGAGGCTCAAGGCCGGTAACCTCCGGTCATTTGTTCGAAATTTACTTTGGTAACCTATCTTATCAATTATATTGTTCTCGGTAAACTATATTATATATGAGTATAGAAAATTAATTATATGGCCGACTACCTCAGAAGAAGGGTAATGTATTTGTAAATTTTAAATTTATATCGATGGATATAACAGAATAATTAATAAGGATATTTTCATTTAGTTTTATTTTTGCTAAACAGAAATTTTTATTCGTAGGAATAATCTTGGGGTAGCGGAAATTTTCAAGTATCATCAGAAATACTAACGTATTACTGTAGGGACGACAAAAATAAGTTATAATAAGCGTATAAGAATTTCGACGTCGCTTTATAAGAGCATCATTGGGAAACTGGAGCGCTTGGACTGTTTCCTAGTACAATAGGTTCGAGTCCCGCTACTTAGAAATCTTTATACGTCATAGTCTACTTATAGATATTTAGATATTATACTTAGACTCAAAGAAACAAAAGTTGTTTAATAAAAAAATATCCTAAAATTTCACTGGTTTTTCCCGCAATAGGTTGTAGAGGAGCCAATTACTAATACACTTCGTTACAAACTTCCCGCCCCGCGGAGCTTAACGTCGCACTATATAAAACTCATTGAATTATTGTATTTTCCTATAATTTTCAGCAAACTATAATCTAACAATGGTTCTCTGCAACATAATTCGTTCGTCGACGAGGTTGAGCCGGTCACTGCCACACTGCTGCCGAAGAGCTTTATATAGCACAGAAAGTAAAGGTAACTTCTTTGAAACTTATATATGGTACCAAGACAAAGCGCGGCGTTGAGTTCCGCCATTCCATGTGTCTTAACACTAGGTTACCTCCGCCTACTCAGCCTCGAGCAAGAAATAGCTTGAATTAAAAAAATATATGTAACTGAAGTAAGATTCATAAAATCATATAATAATTAAGCAAAGCGAAATATTAAGAACTTCTTAGCTCATCTTTTCTGTTTCCTATTTACCCTATTTAGCTTTGCGTACTTATATTTATATTGACAAGGTAGTTAGTATTAGTATCTATATATAATATACTTGTGTTGGTTGAAATTATATAACAAATTGTTAATATTTTGACACTCAGTGATATTACATATATACTCTCTGGCTTCTCCGCTAGGGATAAAGAGTGAAACCAAAAAAGCCAGAGGCCAAACTCTTGGTGCAGGGCCACAAGCGTGTGACTGTAAACGGGTGAGGTTGTGAATTCGATTCCTACACGATAAATTGAATTTATCCAAATCTCACGTTTCTATTGTGTTGTATTGATATCTCTTATAAATTATATAGTTCTGGTGTCGGGTCTAAGCGCGGCATTGAGTTCTGCCATACGACACGCAATGCCTGTAAAATGTGGCGGAAAATGGGGAACGGAGTATTTTAACACTAGGTTTACTCCGCCTACCTTGCTATGTGCGGGATACAGCGTGAAGCTGGGTTGTTGGGTTTCATCACCTAATAGGTGACTTTCCAAACATATAATACTGTTATGTACTAAAAATAACATCCCAAGGTCTTGTGTATTTTTCCCTCAAAACGGACAAATCATAATGATAGAAAAATATAGGAAAAAAATTATTGTGATAATATTTTCACATAAAGGCCGTCGTTAATTTAGTGGTGATGTGAATTCTATTTCCACTCAGAGGAATGAATTATTTTCATTCCCTCTGGTAAGAAGCGGCATTGAGGTCGGTCTGTGAGGAACGGAGTGTCTTAACATTAGGTTCTCTCTGTCTACCCTGCTATATGCGGTATAAAGCACGGCAGTTATAAAAACTGATTAAGTGCGAGTCGAACCACCCCACCCCACCCCAACTCTTTGTGACTGAGTACAACTTACAAACGTTGACAAACTTAAGTTAGCAGGCGTATATACTAATTTTGCATGAAATTTACTGCAATTATTCATTTGTAATAGGTTTTATCTGTAATATATAAATTTACATTTTTCAATTTATTTATTTATTAATATTAGCCTGATATCTATACCTACGTCCTACACGATATCGAGGTAAATGGTCTTGACAAAGGGAAAACAAAACATTTTTCCTGGAACCCTAATAACATAAATTGTCTTGCTTTCTCACCAAACACTAGTAAAGTAAGTAAGTCATATTAATAATATATATTAAAAAAATTAAAAAATATGAAGTTAAATTATTTATCATATCTCGTATGCTAAGGTCAGCCTGATCAAACATAACATGTAAAATGTTGTGAAATAATTGACCATCATGTGAATTATAAGCGATAGTGTACCAATAATAAGTTTTAAATCTATACAGCTTTTATAGAGAACTTTATAGTTTTGACTGTTAAATTATAGTTTCTTTTCATTTATTCGAGCTATAGCCATTTTCGCTTGTGATTTTATTAAAATTGTTATATGGTTATATTTCTTGGGTGAATTTGTTCTTTTAATTAATTAAAAAGTACAGCGAATGTAATTTTTTTTGACTAACACGAGTGTGTAATAACTATTCGATTTAAGCTATAATACATGATAAGATCTTTATCTTCTTTCTTTTTGTTAATAAGCTCACGCTATGTTTATCTTCATATTTTTATATCATATAAATAATATTTAATAATTTTGTCTGTACAATCATATTCCAGGCCGCTATTACACGAAGAAGCACGAGTGGGTGTCAGTTGATTCTGGCATAGGAACTATTGGCATATCAAATTATGCACAGGTTAGTAACTGAACATTTATATTGAGTATACAGTACGAATAATAGCCTTTACTTGCGGCTTCGCCTGTGTTGTCACATCTAAATAACTAAGAGTTGTGTACGAAAATGTTACCTTCGAAGTATCCAGGGTAACTTGATTTGAAAAAAATATTTTTTATATTTAAACGATTTACATGTATAGCATACAGCAGCTATCCAACACAATAATATCTTTTGAATTATCAAGCCAGCAGTTCCTGAGATTAGCGCGTTGAATCATACAAACCCTTCAGTAGGTTCAGTAAAATCTTTTAGGTAGATAGTATCTATACTTATAATAAAATCGTAAGAGAGTCGGTGTCCATACATGGAAGATATTTTTAAAAATATTATTAGGAATCTTTATTAACGTAATAGAACCCAAAACAATGATTTTAATTTTTTTTGTCTGTTTGTCTGTGCGTTTGTTTTCGCTAATCTCGGAACCGGCTTAACCGATTTAGATGCAGTTTTCACTATTGGATTCTGGCAAGCTCCTGATTATTTTATTACAATCGGTTCATAAATAAAAAAAATATGTCAATTTACAGTACTTAGTTAGCTAATAATTAATATATATAATACAAAATAATACATACTACAATATTTATAAATCCAGGATGCCTTGGGAGAAGTAGTGTTTGTACAGCTACCAGATGTTGGCAGGGCGGTGTCGGTAGGCGAGGAGTGTGGAGCTTTGGAAAGCGTTAAAGCGGCCAGTGAAATATATTCACCAGTCTCGGGAACTGTGAGCTATTTTTAATATTTATTAAGTTTAATAGTGAGGAATGGAGTGTTTTAATATTAGTTTATCTCTGTCTACCCTGATGTGTGCGGGATACAGCGTGAAGCTGATTAATTTTATTTCATTTAATAAAGAGGCCTTCTTGACGCAACGTGTCGTAATTTTGTAGGTTCAATTTCCATGGGGGAATGTATTATTTAAAAATTTGACCTCTTTTTTAAAGAATAAAGAGAATATATACACTTCAAAGAATGAATTGTAATTATTAAATACTAATATTTGTATAACTGAACATGTTTATTTAATTTACCTAAGATTTTTTTAGCTTCACGCTGTATTCGTATATAGCAGGGTAGACAGAAGGAACCTGGGAACCTAGTGTTAACACTCGATTCCTATTAACGCACTTCCATTTCCCACTTTCTGTCAAATTCTGGAGGCATTGAGTGACGAGTGTGTTTAGTGGCAGAACTCAAAGCCACGTTCTTCCTCCTCACCAGAATGAAGAAATAAAAATATGTATGCATTAGATACCTACGCCTATGCCTATGTACTTATTGTATGTATTTTTTTCCGTTTGACTTCGCCTGTGTCCAAATGGAAATACGAGTTATGTGACATGTGGCATATTCTAAATGCGGGAAGCAATCTTGATATATGTGGGTAAGGCGGGTAACAAGATACATCGACCAATGTACGTGATGCATTATAGTCTTCATCAATAAATGGAGATGGACTAGCCGATACAAAAACGATTACAATTCATACTAGTTGTTGCTGTGATTAGATTATTCACTAAACACTCTTCTCTTCTTCTCTTCTTCTCTTCTTCTCTTCTTTATAATATTAGTAGAATTTATTATTATTTCTCAAAAACCAATATTTCTAGGTAACCGTCAAGAACGACATCGTAGAATCATCACCGTCTCTAATAAATAAATCGTGCTACGAAGAAGGGTGGTTGTTCAAAGTAAAGCTTTCTTCCCCCGAGGACTTGCAGCAGCTGATGGACCAGTCGGCATACGACAAGTACTTGGAGGAATCTCATTAAGAAAAATATCATTTTTTTAAGTCAATCGATCATTTTTGTTAAGTTAGATTGTATCCAATACAATATAATAGAAAAGTGCCATAATATTATTAATAAAGAAATGCCTATTAATGCAAGATTAAACATTTTGTATAGATAAATAAAAAAAATTTTAAACTAGTGTGACCGACTTCTAATACTTACCTATTACCTAGGCACCTACATAGATTTTTTTAATAATAATAATAAAAATACATGTGTTTGTTGTGTTGTGTAAATAACAATGTCTTTGAAAAAATATGATTATTTTGAAATTCCAGACACACTTGAATTTTATTATATGCATAGATTCCATACAAATAGTCAACATTTTTATTTTAATAATGTTACCAGCTTTTCTTTAAAAAAACGACGTCACATAAACTAATAATTAGCAGAATTTTGAAAATAATTAGCATGAAATGTAAAATACTTCTCACCCAGTACGCGCTGTCATTTATATAATATCGTTTTTAGTAATTATAAAGTAAATTATTTTAGTAAGAATATGACTGCACATATATAATAATACCAATACGTAATAATTATTCTGTTATATAGTAATAATTTATTTTTCAACAAATTAAAGTGAATAATAAACCTTTTTAAATTTCAATCATATATACCGCAATAATATTTAAAGGAAAAATATCTTCGAATAAAGACCACTTTCGGATAATAAAAGAACATACTATTTTGCAAATACCACATTTAATATACTAATCAAAAAGCAGACAGAACAGAATATCTGAACACTTCAATGCGAAAATTCTACAAAGCTGCTGCCCCAGAAATAATTTCAATGAGCTCCCTAGTGATAACAGCTTGTCGGGTCCTATTGAATAGCAGAGTCAGTCTCCTTATCATATCATCAGCGTTCTTGGTTGCGTTGTCCATGGCTGCCATTCTAGCAGATTGCTCCGATGCCGCGGATTCCTTTAGAGCGTAGAAGAGAAGAGCGGTGAAGGTCCATTCTATGTAACTCTCTAGCTGATCTTCTTCGATGTCGTCGAAGGCGCTCATGTTTGGTGCTGACTGTTAATAGTTTTTTTTTTTAAGATATGATGATGGCGAAGGATAAGGAAGGGTATAGTTATATAATATTTTTATATTGGTTGAGTGGGAAAAGAGATGTTTGGATATAGGTTCAAAGTTGAATATGGACACTGATATTAATAACATAGCTATATAACACAGGTTCTTTTTAGAAAACTTTTTTTTAGCTTCAAGCTGTATCCGGCACATGCAGATTCCTCAGCAGGGCATGCAGAGGCAACTTAATGTTTAGACCCTCTGTTCCCAAAGCATAGTCCAATTTTTGAGACAGTACGTGTGGAGTGGCGGAAGCCTATGCCGCTGTGCCGCGGTTTGTTTCCAGAGATATCAAATGAGAATTATTCATTCTCCGAGTGAGAATCGAATCCACAACTATCACGTTTTTTTATAGTCAGGAGTGTGGCTGCGCCATGACGACGTCTATGGGATTTTATAGAATATATAGTATATAGTATATTTTATATTTAGTATATTACTTTTTATTATTTTTAAGTTCTAATGCTTAAAGTAATCCAATACGTTGCAGTTGGTGAACATTTAACGCAATGGTTATATAGCCCTTATGTACTTCAAACATGCTTGTTAAAATATTTTCATTTCCTGATTTGGTTAGACAGAGTGCGTCATTTGATTCTGCCATTGCATTGACTAATAAAATAAAAAAAATGTATAACGGAGTGTTCTGATAGAGTCCTGCCTAATATCCAAGCTTCATGGAAGAACAATGTAATATTCTTACTTCAATTCTATTCTTGTTGAAGAAAGGTAGAATGGTTAATTCGTATTTGACTGCGCTAAAGTACTTATTGTAGTATATTTCACCGATGTCGTACAGGTACCCCGACTGCACTATGGCAGCGGCTATGTTCGACGCGTCCTTGAACACTGGGGCTATTCGCCCTATCTAATATGATTGAGGGAAAAATTATAAAATTAATAATATGAAATAATGGAGGCCGTTGCGGCGCAGTAGCACATCATTGGGCTGCTCTGCAATGATGTGCTACTGCGCCGGCTGTAGCAACGGCTGTGAGTTCGATTCTCACTGAATGTGAATGAATTATTTTCATTTCTTCGCTTTGATAGCAGGACAAAGAGCAAAATTGCGTATAATATTTATGCTTATAATAATCTCTTTAATAATTTTAACATAACTACTATTACTATATGTGTTTTTAGGATTTTATTAGCAATAACCCATATTCATTTTAACTTTGGAAATAAAGATTTATTTATTTATAATAAATTAATACATCTTCAATACATACATCTTTGACATTCATCAGCATATTTTCACTGAAAATCCTTCTAAGCATGGCTCGAGATTTGTCTCCGATGCAGACCAGCTTGTGGGCCGCGGCGTCACCCGCCCTGGTGGTTAGAGACCGTCTGATGCGACGAGACACACCACTGTGGACACCCCCGCAGAGACCTTGCAAATTACATGCTAATTACATATTGTTTTTTTTAGCTTCACGCTGCTTCGCACAATTAAGTGTTACAATTCCTATAGAATGTGGTCGGAGGTATTAAATATATGAGCCTAAACTCGATTGGATTATTAATGTCCTTTGGAGAGTGTCACAAATCCGATCCCAGCTCCATCATCAGACCAGCTCGGTAATATCATGCTATTTAACTGTTACCTAAGCTATGTATAATTGCCAAATGTTATAATCATATAATTATTACTAATGGGTAAAATGGTTTTACACCCTTTTTAAAAAGTAAAGTTAGTAAAATATTTTACCAACCGCCAATTTATTGTAGACATTGCGCGTTGCGTGGTGAAAGCCAAAGCCGCGTGTCTGCCAAAGTCTCATTCCTTGACAATAATAAACTGATGCAGCCAGTATACATTTAAGTTGTATCCAATATCAATTTAGTTTACAAAACAAATAGTAAGAAAAATCTAACATATTTGCCATTTTAAAATCCCAACGACGCATAGCCTCTTAACACCCATGTGAACTTATTGCAAAAACAACTTTAATATCTAAAGTTAATTAATTTTTCTATGATGAAACATAATTGATATATTGCGTTAGACAAAACCCAAGAAAATTGAGGAAAAGACAGATATAAATACAACAATAGATATATAGTAGTAATGATAAATTCTTAGAATGGGCAAAAACTGTAAAGTTCCGCTACCCAATGTAAAGAATGCCTATTGAGGTAGCATTTAATTGTTCCCTATGTAATTTACGTCATGTCATAATACCAAGCTTGTCGATATATAAGGAAAAGCCTTTAATTGTTATATTGTATATAACTTATATATGATAAACAGGATCGTCATTAGTGTCGTCATTCGTCATCGACGTCATCAACATCACATTATAATAATACTGCGACAGGCCGCAAAAATATTTACAATTATTTAAAGATTTTAGGAAACGTATAAAAATGTTAACGCAGCGGGATTTGAACCCGCGGCTCTAGGAAACCGTCCATCCTTGGTTTTCTAAATAAGTATATTTCTTTCCTAAGTGTGGAATAACACACAAAGCAGGGTATTCAGAACAAACCTAGTGTTAAGACACTGCGTTCTCCACTTTTCGGCGATTACTAGAAGAATTGGGTGCTTATTATTAAAATAACCTTGTATAAAAATAAATAATCATTGAAAAAAAATAAACACAATGCCATCTCTTTGAGCGTTTATGGCCTGTAACTTCAAGATATGCAATAAATAAACGGTTATTACCACTGACGACTACGTCTCGTTTTGAGTTTTTACAAACAAATACTTAAGTAAGTAAGAATTTAACTGAGACTGTGGCTGTCGTGGTGCAGTATCGATGGTTCTGGGTTCGATTTCCAAACGGGCGAATGAATCATTTTAATTTGCCTTCCTTTGTTAAACAAAGCGTTGAAAGTTGTTTCAACTCTCGACGCGCAATGCCCGCGAAAATTGGGCGGAAAGTGAGGAATGGAGATGAATTAAAACGCAGATAATAATAAATGATAAAATTATTTATAAAAAGTCAATAATGCCTTGACTCACTTTCAGAATATCTAATCTGCGTCGCCTTATTAGCTCAGCTCAGAAGTTTTTGCTTATAATTTGTATTTGCACAAACTTTACGATTATATATACATAACTAGTGTTAAGGCACTCCGTTCGCCACAAAAGGGTCTACTTTCAAGACATTGCATGTTGAGTGACGTAACTCAACGCCCCTCTCAATAATTATTAATTTTACCAATATTAAAAAAAATCGCCATCAAATTTAGCTCGTCCACAGCATATGAGTACCTACACTATATAGCACGTCTAACCTAAGGGTCAATAACGCTAGATACTCGTACTCGTATGTATCATCATTCGATATTATTATTTTTCTTATGTATTATTATTAGGCCAGTCGTGCTGCAGTCTTGTCCCCAAGAGTTAGACTAACGTGAAGGTCGTGGGTTCGATTCCGACTCAAGGAAATGAAATATTTAGCATTTTCATTTCTTCGCTCCGGTGTCGAGGCTAAGTGCGGCGTTGTATTCCGCCGCTAAAATGCACTCCAGAATTAGGCGGAAAGTGGGGAGGGGAGTATCTTAACACTTAGCTCCCTTTGCAAAGCACTTCGTAACGGGGCCATTAAGCTCCATTTTAATTGGAATTATAATACCGCTTCTCTATATTTGCATTGATTGGCAATTGTTTCATAGTATTTAATGTTCATGCAATTTACGTTCAAGAACGCATATAAAAAAGGCAAAATGAATTAAATGTTAAAATACTACTAAGAGCTGGCTCTTCGTTTTTTGTCCGAATTTTAGATATTGTTAACTGGCGGAACTGCACTCTGCACTTACAACTTCACTTTATATTGACCGACATGCGTCGCACATTTGCTTATCAGAGTGGGAAAAAGAAAAAAAATCATCTTCTTGAATGGTCGAACATTCAACCTTTGCTTTAACAGTCAGATGCTATCCCACTGCACCACAACGACATAATTAATTCTTACCTCTATCTGATGTCACAGCTACGTAGAGTCTCTTCATCTTCTTATCTTCCTTTTCGTCTTCGATCTTCTCTGGGACAACTTCTGGAGTTTCCTCCTTAGCTTTGGCATCAGTTTTCTTCTGTGGTGCGATTAGTTGACTGGATTCGTAGAATTTCTGAGGTCCATAGCCAAATGGCCTGGCGGATACCAATTCTCGTTCAGCTTTTGTAAATCTGCCAGGATTTTCTTGATTCAATAAAATAACGAAAGAAAAAAATAAATTTAAGACGTCAAAACATAAAAAAGCTATAAAAATATATATTAACTCAATAATAATAAATATCATATCAGGTTATTTGATCAATAAATATAAAAAAAATATTTAAAACAATACAAGAGATTGTTTTTTTATTTTTCCTCTTCAAACAGTACTGAGCTAATAATAAAAATAATAAATTGATAACTATGAATTATTTTCATTATTACTAAATAAATATTAAAATAAAAAAAGCCTTTTATTTCTTGCTAAAAAAAATATTTACTGAAAAGAATATGTCGTTTTTAGTTTTTTTTGGTTAACAATAGTTGTAACCCTTTTTTCAGGTGAAGACGTCCTCCAATGTTTGCCAACGTTTCCTATGTTAAGCAATTTTAGTGCAATAGTGACCTTCACGCCGACCTTCACGCTGTATCCCCCACACAGCAGGTTAGGCAGAAGGAACCTGCTGTTACGACACGCCGTTCCCCACTTTCTGCCGAATTCTGAAGGCATTGCGGGAAATTAATAATTTGCTTATTTCTTCCGCTACTTAATACGCAATGTTTCGAAAACTGTTCACGTAGGAATTTCGAGAAATGTTTTCTTAGCGCTTCCCTTTATAGTGCTTCCCTGCACTCCCTAACCTCCCTACAAGCACATAGTTCAGTCTGTAAGTCACTCAATAACAGAAGAGATTTGTATTCGTAGATTGTCTCTGCAATAAAATTAAAAGCTCTAAGCATTGTATTATGATAGGTCAACAAATTTTTGATATATTTTTTTAAATATTACTTTACTCATACTTAATGTAAACAAGAAATAATAATATTTTAAATCCTCACTTGCTAGCCGACACCATTTTCATAGTTTTAGTTATTTTCTGTATATTCTTGACAGATTTCAATCGTAATGAAACTTGTTTCAATTGAACCATTTTAGTTTATTTTTTTATTATTCTATATATAATATTTTTATATTTATTATGTAAATTCTTTTTGCGATCCAACGTCATTTATAATTAATTGCTTATTTGACACTGACATACATAATTATAAAATTAATATCATTTTTCGTTATCGACTGCCTGCAATAAATAATTTTAGCAATGATTGTTGTTTTTTTATTGTCCCTTTTTTTCTTAAAAAATACTGAACCCAAAAAAATAATAATAAATTTAGGTTTAGTAATGTATCAAAAGTTTGATATATAAATAACCAAACAAATACTACTATCATATAAATGTTGTAATAAAACAAAATTTATCTATTTAAAGTTTATATAACAAACTGACTTACGATTAACGATTGCAACAACATGTTATTTAATTTGTGGCATCATTACTTATTATTTTAAATATATAAAAAACATTAGGCCGTCGCGTTGTGACGCAGTGGCACAGCGCTTGACAAAGTGCGGTGTTGAGTTCCGCAACCCAACAGTGTTTGTGGAACCGATGTTCTATCTATCATCTAATGATAGAACACTTCTTATCATTCATCTTCATATTCCATTTATCCTGCTGTAAAGGAAAAACTGTGATGCTGGTTTTTTACTTAAATATTTATATACCTAAAGATTAGAGTAAAATAAACGAGACATTGGCGAACGGCAGAAGTCAACGCCACGCTTCGTCTTTTCTCAAAGGGTAAAAGAAAATAATAGATTTATTACTCTGCTGGAGAATGAACCTCAAACCATTACGTATGCACACGAACCACTGCGCCACTATGTTGAAAGGTTTTAAAATTTGCTTCATTTGTTATTCTTTTTATTTGTTTATGCTTAAGTTCTTTGACATTTAGATATTTACTAAAATTATAGCTGCCTCTTAATTAAACTTTTATATTGCATATTATATAGACCCACAGGGTCTCATATATTTTTTACTCTCAGCTTTACACTGTTTACCCCATAGCTGGGTAGGCAGAGAGACCAAGTGTGAAAACATACCGTTTTCAGCTAATTTATATTATATTATTATTTTTTCTTTTTTTTAGCTTTACGCTACATCCCGTTCATAGCAAGGTAATTTGGGAACCTAGTCTTAAGACACTCTATCCTGCACTTTCCGCCGAAATCTAGTAGTATTGAGTGTAGAGTGGTGAAACTCAACCTTGCCTTGTTACGAGAGTGGAGAAATGAAAATATAATACCCCTAATGGGAATCTAACTCACTACCGTCGCGCTTACATTCATTTTCTATGACACACGGTGAAAAAAGGGGAATGTACTTATTAAGTTATTATTATTACATGTTTGTTACGGCCAATCCCCTTCATCTAGTAGTCGGTATGTTTTTTACCAGCAGTTTCTGTGTTATTCGCCCTGACCTTGGAGTACTTCGTGGTAAACTCTATACGCAATTTTGTGATCATATTGCATTAGCAACTTTGCCTATTTATGTCATTTAGATTATAAATAAGTTTATTTGGATATTATACTATATATACTTTTATTATATAACAGGAATAAATTTTACATTTTACGTATAAATTGTTACAAAAAATACATGTTACATTTAATAATATTAAAAAAAAAACACTTTTCCGACGGTGCGACAAGAGTCCAAGCCATCGGTGGCTAGGCCAACTATTATTTTGTATATACATAGAAGCACGCCCGGCAGACGTGCTCCTCATCAAGATATGCTCAATCACAATCATCGCTCTGATAAAGCGCTATTTCCTTTTTGCTTATAGCTAAATCGTTCTCGCCGGATACAATTGTACGAGTACTTCTATATTATATATACACTCTAGGAACATTTTTGACTATACATACAAAATTACATCCAAATCGGTTCAGTCATTTAGGAGGAGAAGCTCCCTGCTCCGTCCATTTGAGCTACAATATTATTAATTTACTAATATAGATATAAGAACGTCGTGGTAGAGCTCACACCACTGACTAACCGACAATTGTAGGGTCTATTCTTTCCATTTCCATGCTGTGCTAAAAAGATAGAGCAGAGGTGGTTCCGCCACTCAACACGCCTCGAAAATCGAACTATATAAAAAATATATAAAAATAAACATAACTTAATAAAATATATGAAATTGGCCTTATTTCCGTCTCACCCCGTTGACGTAGCAACCACGTCATAGTGTACAAATAAAAGAGCTTGCAACTACCAAGCATTGTTTCTATACAGTGCTTACCACAGGCGAGGCAAGACGTTAGTGATATTAATAACTTATATATAAATATATTATCATATTGAAAGAAGAACTTCTAAAACATTTACAATATGGAGGTTATGTCGCCTGTTGAAGATAGTGTCTCGATGAAATCTCCAAAAGATAAGGTACATTTATTTATTTTAGAGTATATTTTTTTAAAAAATATAATAAATATTAGATTTTATAAGAACGTATGACCAAAACGCTAAATGGATTACAGTAAGCGCAGATACAAATCCCGCTTCGTTCAAACTCCTATACTTTTCTATGATTGTTTATTTTAATATTTGTTATTGTTTCTAATGCGATTGTTTATTGTTTTATTTGTGTTGTTAATGTTAATAATTACTAAAGCGATTTTAATGTTTATTTGTTATCCATGTACATATAGAAGCTTTGATAGCTTCACGTATTCATTTTTTTATTAGCAGGGCAGATAAACTGCGTTGTCAGCTTTTGGCCCGAAATCAAAGACATGAGTGATAGATGACGGTACTTAACGCAGCTCTTTGATTTGCCGGCTCATTTCCCGAAGTAGACATCGAACCCGCAATAGTTGCGTTTACCATGAAATGCCCAGCATCGCCTCTTATTTATAAAATAAATTTTACCTAATGTAATTAAATAATTCGTAATACCTAATAATTCTTTAAAGTTCACGATAACGTAACAAAACCTGTTTAATTTTTTTTGCTTGCTTCAAGCAGTTGTAAGTTTAGCAGTTATTTTTTTCAAACTTAGTATGTTTTCAAAACATTGAATCATGTATTGATATAAATGTGGCAAAAATATTATGTTGAATCACTTCGCTCTCCTCTCAAACATTGAGTAGTTAATTAATTAATTGAGTATTAAAATGAGCAATGAACAATGAGCAATCATTTCGCGGAAGTTCAGTGTGGAAAATTAATTGCTCTACAGGTGCATCACAGCTCAGGTTTTTTTTATTAAGATTGATATATATTGATATTCATATTTAAGTACGTGATGTCTAAGATAATATAACGAAATATTATGTAATAAGAAAGTAAAAAAAATATAGTACATGTTAGGACCCTCTCTGATGTTAATAATATAGGGATATATGTAGAAACACTAATAATATACGATATTATTTATATAATTCTTTCTGTCCATTTGTACACATATATCTTCAAAATTAATGAACACATTTAATTGGAACATTTTTAAGAAGGATGTAGGCTATAATTGATTTTCAAGCCTCGTATAAAATAGCTAGAGATGAATCACTACGTTTTTGTTTATCACCATATAAAAACAATAAATTAAGTTGGCGTAATTTATCGCAGTGCATTTTTTATACTAGGGATTATAAACTTCAAATTTTAGTCTATAAATAAACGTGAAACGCAAAACCACTGCTTTATTTCCTTTTTAACCTTAAAATTTTTACTATTAATAACAATAGACTATTTTTATTGCAATACAAACCAAATTTCAACATCTCCAAATTTAAAAGGAATGCGGAAAGCAACGATTAAGAATTCGCATTTCAATTTTGTAGTACAAACGTACGAGTTAAATAGCATTCCAATATCTCTTATAAGGCGATAGCTGAGAGATTCTTTATGTAAAGATTGTTTGGAATTTATAAAAAACCTTATCTTATGTGAACTTGAGGTGTTACACATGTCCGTATATACCTATAAGTGTATATATGTATATATAGTAGATCAGTGATGTATGTAAATAAGTGCAAATACTCGTTTTCTCTATTACTTTTACTTTAATATCAAAGATGTTTAGACATCAATATTTCGTATGAGTGGTTTTTTCTTTATTGATAACGAAAACATCCAGCGGAGAACTAGACTCTCTGCTTAATCTGTTAAAGCGTCAACTTATTTTATTCGTACCAACACTTAGGAAAATAAAAATCGTTCTAAATTGTTATTTATATACAAATATCTATTATTTTCGAAATTCTTATAATCATAAAAAATCCTATCTACCTACTTAAAAATATATAAAATTTCAAGGTTAATAATATTTATTATTTTATACAATTGTATTTACAATTGAACTGCTAAAGTTCAAGTTATCATGAATACACTATCTTACAGCAACGATAGGTATGTCATCATTATTACAGTTCAATAGTTCTCCGGCTAACGACGTGACTGGGGTTATCTGGCGGTTAAGCGGCTGATAGCACTTATCAGTGTTCGAAATTCGTTTTAAAACATGTATTGTATATACACATAAATTAAGAAACAGTATTATTATTAATAATACTTTTAATATGAGGCGGTAAAGGCGACTATAAAAGCGACGTTTGTGGGTTCGATTCCCGCTAAGTGGAATAAAATATTTAATATTTTCGTTTCCTCGCTCTGGTAACAAGGCAAAGCGTGGCGTTGAGTTCTCGAGAAATTCGCAGAAAGTGTGTTAATGGCAATGGATTAGCACTAGGTTCCCAGATTCCACGAAAAAATACAGTTTGCTAAAGTATTGGAAAGTAGAGTTATCTTTGTATGATATTATACACATTTTATCATAAAGTGGGGAAAAAAGCGTCTTAATACGAGGTTCCCTAACCTGTCATATGCGGAATACAGAATAAAAACACGAACCCACGACTACCACTTTCAACCAACCAAATTCACTAACAGCCACAGGTAGCATTAGTTTGGTTAATTAAAAATTTGGTCCCCACCACCACATCTGTTAACCAGTCGCGATTAGGATCGACCCCAGCTGCCCGCTCCGTTCGGAGATCTCGTATCTAGATATCCTGATAGAAATCACAGTTGTAAAGCTCGTATGTTATAATGTATTTAGATTTTTTGTTTCCCCATTTCACTTTAATCATACGGTTATCAATAATTAAAACATAAAATTTATATATGTATGTATGGATATTTGGAATTCATTATAATTTATTTTAGAGTTAACGCGTTGCTTGTTGAATTTTGTTGTTTGATAGTACTGTTTGTACGTTTCGTTTCGGATTGGGGAAGTTAGCTCCACTTTTTTTTTCAGTGTTAGCTTTACTCTTTTCCTGCATATGGCAGGGTAGTTTGCAAATTAGTACTAAAATTTTCCGTTTTTCGAAGCATTGCGTATTAAGTG
>FAPJ01011117.1:0-14377 GCA_001485985.1 Heliconius ethilla aerotome | reverse complement strand
CCTATTTCATCCCTTTAGGGCTAAAAGTTTTCAAAATCCCATCTTTATGGATGTTCAGATTACGAAAATAAACGTCTGTCCAAATTTCACGTTTCTACGCACAGTGGTTACGGCTGTGCGTGCGTCTTACCTCAATCTGTGGGAACATGTCCTTTTATATAATTAGTTGTATGTTGTATTCGAAATAATTTTAGTATAAAATGGACACAATTGAAATATTTTACGTCACATATTCAAAAGTAGAAAATCAATGTTAGAAAAAATATTGTATCTCATAACTTTTAACAAAGACATTCAATTATCTCATTTTCGTAAGTCAAAACAAACCAAATGTATTTTTTTAGCTTCATGCCCGTCATCATACCCGCACATACCAGGGCAGAGAGGCAGAGAGTACCTGGGAACCTAGCGCTTAGACCCTCGGTTCTCATTAAGATTCCCGTTCCCATTCCCCACTTTCCGCCGAAATCTGAAAGCATTGCTGAGTGGCTGAACGCTTTACGCTTTTACAGTGGCACGCTTGTGACTTGTTCGCCACGACTGGTCTCTATTAAATGTATTAATAATGTAGTTAAATATATATGACTCTCCAGTCTCCACGTATGCAAAATGAAGCTAATTTATGTTAACTATTACTACATCGATCAAGATCTCTCATCTCAAGCGTGTTTACTTGCATCATTGATAAAGAACTTGTTTGGATTAACTTGAACATCCTATGCCGATTAAAGTGAGGTCGCAACGCTTAAAGGATTACAATAACTACGTAAGCGTGTAATTTTTATTGCTAAGAAGATTCAAGATAGTAATCTAAATTTCTTATATATATATACCTATGTACATATATTATTAATACTTAACCGTATGAAAGTTATCTTTATAAAAGTAATTATTAAACTTTACAAGCATATGTTTAATTTCGTTATTGTGTTAAAACTGTATTATATGTATGTACTCGTAGGTGTTTGTGTTTATTGAGGCCGTCATGAGCAGGGGAACGAGGATGTGACTAACGTGACGGTTGTGGGAGAGAATTGATTATTATTTCTTAATATTTTCATTTTTTCGCTCTGGCACCAAGGTAAAAAGCGTTGAGTTCCACCATTAAACACATGTTTTAAACTGACAAAATAAAAAAAGAAGTGACTGTGTTTTCTCTTTTCTTATTTTTATAACTAGCTGTCCCGGCGAACTTCGTACCGCCTAACAGGCATTGTTTAATTTGTATTTTTTTAATACTTATTCTGCTATTTGAGACATCGGGTTGGCTAGTAAGATGAAAAAAGAAAAAAGATAGATGATAAGTCAATATTATGTCAAAAAACAAAAAATATAAATTACTTAAAATTATTTTAATAGTCGCTAAAAATCTCAATGAAAATTACAATTTCAGGTTTCTTATTATGATGATACTTACTTATTATATTTTATTTTTATGACTATGGGACACATTTAGGCCATTTACTAAAAAAATACAATTACAAGTATCACCAAACTACTTCGCTGGGATCACCGTGTCGTCCACAACGTTCCTGCAAAATTTCAGAGCTGTAGGTTCAACGGTCTAGGAGGAGTAGCATTACAGCCAAACACACTTTTGAACAGTAAGAGCTTTACTTCGCTCAGCTCTATTAACTATTTCATACATCTATACTTATAATAAAATCGTAAGAGAGTCGATGTCTGTACTTGGAAGATATTTAAAAAAAAAGATATTGGGAACCTTTAAAAACGTTATAGAACCCAAAACAATGACTTTTAAATTTTTTATCTATTTGTCTGTGTTTTCGCTAATCTCAGAATTGGCTTAACCGATTTAGATGCGGTTTTCACTATTAGATTCTGGTAAGCTCCCGAAAATATCTAGGGTTTATTCTATTACAATCGATTCATAAATAAAAAAAATTATGTCAATTTAAAATAGATACTTAGTCAGGTCGGTTTTTCATAAATATACCTAAATAAACATTTGTATAATTCAAGCGGGCGTAGCCGCACGGGCCCGCTAGTTTTAAATAATTATAATGTAATGTTATAAAAAATCATCCCAGAGGAAATTCAAACCATAACTACAACGTGCAATCAAAGACTTATCAACTACGTCACGATTGCGTCCATAAAATGATTTTAAAATTATAGCATACTGATTGCAATATATACGAGTACGTACATCTATCCAGTAAGAAACCAGTTGAGAAATATTAAGGTTACAAGCGACTTAAAAATGTTGTGATTTTTACTATCTTGTCATTGGTAAAATAAACATTAGAACCCAATTTCAACAAAAGAAAGGTAATCCTCTGCTGTCAACATGTAAGTATGTAAACGTATTTTAAAATCATTATCAAAAAGTCTCTGATAAGAGTGAGCGCACGATCAATTGTATTCATGTTTTGGGCGAGATACGCGTGAGCAGATAGTGGGTGCACCGTTATCGCGTCCAATAATGAAGGTCAAGCTACCTAAATAAGAAAAGAAAAAGACATCATAAGCCACCACAGGTTTTCGGATAATCTTAAAAATACTTCTTTCAATTTTATGATCTTGACACTGAAGGTAATTCTGCAATCCAACGTAAATTATCACAGACCACAGTGGTATTACAACGTATTCTTATCTAAACATACTTATCAAAAAGTATTCTGGTTATAAATTCTTGAATTACGGTTTTTTAAGATATACAGTGCTAACTGTAAATATTATAAATTATGCTACGTAAATCTTAATTGCTGCTTTTATATATTGTTAAAAAAAAAACATTTCTTTTCAAATTTTCATTAGTTCATTTCTCTTTATGGTTCTATAGCATTATATTGTGTTCCAATATCACCATGCCACTCAGCATCATTTAAATCTGCTGTAAGCTCTATGCTTGATGCTACCACTTTTTCCACATCCTCCATACCATAAGTTAGTAAACGTATCAATAGTGGTTGATATTTTAAAAACAAAAGATTTTATTAGTGGTGTTCATATTTAGTCCAGTTAATTTAGACGTAAAAACAAGTGTTGCATAAATTCCAAGAAAGTCGAAAATTTTTATTTACGTTAGCGAATAGACCACAGCACACACTTCTTAAAAATGTAGAAAATCAGTTTATAGGAACCAGTAGGTAATTTATATTTATTAATTTGACAAAGATAAGCTGACATTGTATCGTAGACCATATCGTTACAATTTAATTATAAGATACCTTTAGCAACTCATAAAATAAACTAAAAAAAATGTTGCCATGGTATAAAAAAAATAAGCAACACCTTCAGCATAACCTCCTAACTTATTTTTTTAAACTTTTCTTATTTTTTGTCTGTTTGTCTTCCTGTCTAATCTTAGAAATGGCTTAACTGATTTAAATGCAGTTTTGATTATTGTATTTTTCGGCAAACTTTCCTTAACATGTTTATTTTATTTAAAATGGTTCTTAAATAAAAAAGTTACGCCAATATAATTGTTCGACAAAGTTGCTACAAATTAACTGTTTTCTTGTACTAGCTGAAGTTTTAGTTTTCAATTAGGCTATTGTCTTTAATGTTAATGTTATTAGAACACGAAAGTAATTCAGATTTGTAAATAATTAATTATGTAGTTTGGGAGAAACGCGGGTTGCTAGTACTATATCAATTTCTTAAATTGCGAACACGAAACTTAATGCATATTGATGATATAATATATGATATGATATCCTGATGATATTTACTAATTAATTTGAAAGTAAATTGAAACGTACATAGAGCGAAAATATCGGCATTTCTTAAGCTAATTGTTAAGAGGTTAAGTGCAAAGTATTCCTTATTATGTTTTTACCGTGACAGCAATTTTTTTATCATTTATTTTATGAATTGCTCAATATACATTTTAACTAATTTTGTTATGAAACTATTATTGCTGAAATAACATATTAATTAATAAATAAATGTCAATCACTAGTTATTCTAAACAGCATTTCTCCATTTATTGAGAGTAATATGACATTTATTTTTATCTAAGATATACAATTTTTTAAAAAGAATAACCATCCTCTAGAGCAAATGGCAAGAGCCATTAAAGCCTTTATAACAAAATAACAGCCAACTATATAAGGATTTACATCACACTGATTAAAACAATAAATATTTTTTTCATCTCAAATCAGCCATAAATACACTAAAATTATTTTCTTTTTTATTTTAGTACAAGATAATTTGTATTCCCGCCCAAAATATAATATTATGTCGCAATCGATAATGGGGCATCAATGTTGTTAACTAGAGATTTGCTCTATTTTTTTGATAATACAATTTTAAAGCAATTTGTACATAGGTAATATATTTAGCTTACCAAAAAAAAAAAATTGTAACTTAAAATGTATTTAATTATTTTTGCTGGTTATTATTGTTTTAAGCTTTACATTTTTTATATCTGTAATGATTACCGTCTGTATTATCTAAAGGCGTCGATTACTGGTGCCATTATCATATATGTATGACCGACCTCAAGAGAACTCTTGATGAAAATAACGTAATTTTAAATTATTTGTTATGATATTTCATAATTATTTTTATCTATAGGTTGTCTCTAAACACTCGAATGATATGAGATATAATTTTATAAGTTAATTTTAATGAAATAGTAATTATATCGAAACCTAACCTTATTTTAATTTCATTTAAAAGTAGACACAAAAAATATTTAAATACACAACAAAGTTATTTCAAAAATGATAATCATTTAAAGCAATTGAATAATGGATTCTCAAAGGATGTCACATCCGCAAAGATACTCACGTAGGAGGACGTACTAGATGGAAGAGTTCCGTAGGTGATGTGGGTACACGTCTGATAACCATTTTTCGGCCATCCGTGCATCCCATGCCGATGGAAGCGAGGGACCGTACAGAGGGTGCATAGTGGTTGGTTCCGCTGTCTGAGCCTTCTGGATATGTCGTCACTTGATCATAAGGGCGTAAACTTCGAGCAGACGCCGCACCTGACGCGGCGTTTACGTCTCTTATTTTGTGTGTATCGGTAAAACTTTTGACTTTGCGAATTTGTCCAGAGGGCGTCACAATCGGCAACAAAGAATGAGGTTCAAGAAGTTTGGAGTGCTCATGATTAAGGTTCTCGTAATGATCCACGTGGATCGCCATGCTCGGCAAGGCGGCTTCCGCCGAGGTATTGGCTTTAGTCATTATGTTACGTCACAGGGTCATAACGTAGTGATTGATGTCGCGTTTGCCGCTGGCAACGCGCAACTGGCGTGCAAGCCACCGACCAAAAACGAGCGAGGTCGGTGGAGTAAACCGACCGACTGCCGACTGGTTCGCTAATCGCGACAATTGGTAAACAAAGTACGAATCTGTTATTGCAGAGTGGGGAGGGCAGAGGACAGGAAGAGAAGGAGGGGGGAGCCAGGAGGCCGCGCATGCGCTCAGGTGACCGCAATACGTAATGCTGCGTCTGCGACTGACAGTGTTAGTGATGTATGACGTATTATTTACATAATATGGACAAGCTAAATACATATATTTATGTATAATATAACACAATAATTTAAGTATAGTTTAGTATTATATACTATTATATTATTTTCTGACAGTTATACTGTACACATGCCTCTTTATTATAACAATCATCCCAGTCAGTATTTTGGACTTGTTATTAACATTCTAGGTGCTATCGCCGGAAAGCTTTGTTACATTCTTTTGTCAAGTAGTTACGTGCTTTCCTGACAATAAAGACTTACCGTCTGATACTAGAATCAGATTTTACACACGACACACAAAAAGGAATATTTATTTAGATTTATATTTCCATTTCTTCACTCTGGTGTAGAGGCAAAGCGCGGGGTTGAGTTTCGCCACTCAACACGCGACGCCCCCAGAATTCGGCGGAAAGTGGGGAACGAAATCTTAGCACAAGTTTCCTCTGCCTACTCTGTTAGGTGCGAAATACAGCGTGAATTAAATTATAATTGTATAAAATAACTGTTTTAGCAAGTAGCAATTTTGATGATCAACGTACTTTAAAGTTGTATAACTTTTTTTTGTTTTTGTTTATGAACCGATTGTAATAAAATAAACACTAAATGTTAAGCGAAGCTTGCCAAACTCTGATAGAGAAAACTACAATTAAATTGAAATTAACAAATAGACGAATAGACGAAAAAAATATAATTTGCGTAGTATTGCCATAATAGATTTCATTTCCTCGAGACGGAATCAAACCCATACATGTAGAGTTTCCAGGCGTACAGTTGTACCCCAGCGGCACGAGTGGCATCAAGCTTTCGATTTGATTTAAATTTTTTAAATTATCGATTAATCAATTAACCATTGTACACTTATCTTTATATTTCGATTTTTTATTGAAAATTAAATACTAGTGTGAACTGTTATTATTTCAAAATGATAATACTTTTACTGCTGAAAATTCTAATAGACCTGTCAAAAAATATTTCATAAAAAGTAGTGATTTATTTGATTTTGTTAATGTAGATTAAAGTGAATTTTTTATATTATAGTTTATTTATTCTTTTTGTTAGCGTGTTTTTTATGCTCTTTTACAGTATACTACAGGTAAAACTTTTAAATGTTATGGGATCGCGTGAATGACGACAGGCATATCTCTATACATATTATTTATACGCATGCAGATACTCATATTCGTTTTCATCATTTTGAGATATGTTCGACTATGTACTTCTAATTTTTTGTAACTTTTAGCGTAGATGGCTAACCAATTTCGGTAGGTGTCAAATCTCGGGGTAATGCGAAATAATTTTAAATAATGAATAATTTTGAAATATTTTTTTTATAATTTAGTGGAAATTTGAAATTATAGACACCTCCCCACGAAGTATTTGGTCTGAGTTACATCTAGCAATTAGAATGTTTGATATTTTTGTTAATTAGAATGTTTGATATTTTTGTTAGTTGCTCGCTTAGTCAAAAGAACAACCCAGGTTGTTCTTTTGACTAAACGAGCAACAAAGCCTAGTTATTAAAAAACAAAAATATACTAGTACCTGTTATTTTAAGAGAGATAATTAAGGAAAAAATGTGTGTAATTTGCAGGCTTAAAATTAAAGAGAAAGAATTTGTATATTAAATTTATTAATATTTGCTTACATGCTAATTTCTTTTAATTATTTTACAAAATTATGGTGATTTCGAATATTCATTATTTATCACAAAGTTCAGAGGAGGCGTCGAGTCTACGTTAATAATAATTAGTATAAAAAGTACAAATAGAATAATCTAATTAGGACGCCACGAGCGCGTGCGAGGGAGCGGCGCCCGCGGCGGCCTCGCCCGGCGGTCCTCCGGCGGCGCGCATAGTAACCGAGGAGAGAGGAAGAGCCGACACCGTCCGGCGCCGGCGGAGGAGCGGGGCGTCGACTAGTGCGCGGGCTTAGCGCTGGAACAGCGGGTTGGGGAAGTCGGGCGGGTGTGGCAGGGGCGCGGGCGGAGGGCGCGCGCGTCGCCACGCCACCAGCCAGCACGCGACCGCGGCTGCCACCGCCACCAGCGCCAGCAGGGCCGTCAGCGCCAGCGCCACCGCCAGCCCGGCTGCTGACACGCACACCTCGCCGCCGCCGCTGCCTTCCGCCGGTGTGTTGGATCCGTCCCTTTGTCGCGCCGCACGGGACGGGTCTCTTCGCTCCAGCGTCAGGATTTGGTTAGACTCGACCGTAACCTCCTCGCGTAGTTGGCCCGCGAGGGGACCGTCGTTATCGATAGTTTCTCGTTTACGACGTTTTCCAAACGCATCGAAGCCGCGACAATTTACCTACAAATTAATAACGTTTATAAAATTAAGAATGTTGAGGAAATATTATACAAAATGTGCATGTACCAGAGTTGAATATAATCAACTACAGTTTTAATCAGATTAATATTCTAATTTAAACTAATCATGATTACTTAGTGTTAATATTAGTCTTATTTAATCAGAATAATATATAGCTATATGTAATCATAAAAAAAAATGATTATAGATTAATAATCAGTAATCACACAATATGATTATTTTTTTGATTACACGATATACTCGTATATAAATAATACTTACCGGTTGACACTTCCCGAAACATACGCGTATATTACATTGGAATCTTATATTGTCGCTGCTTGGAAATTTAAAAGCATTAAAAGCCGCTCTCAATGCACTTCCATCTTCACTTCTTTCCCATTCTCCAAAAATCGCGGCATCTGTGGCACAGCCATCTTCATCAGTGACAGTATATTCATTTTCTATATTTGTGGCCACTTCACTGGTCTTTGCGATACAGCTGCGAGCAAACCCGCCATAGATACCTGCAAGATTGTTTTTATAATTATAAATATACTAATTTGCTGCACTACATTTAGGATAAAATTATTTCGCCCGATCTATTTTAAAAAACAATTAAATAGTCTATTTCATCAAATAAGTTTTGTTGTATTAATAATATTAATTTACTACTTAAATCTACGTAAGCGGTATTTCTTTGATTTTTTTAAATTTTGATTTGCCCTGCTTTTTTATCTAGGAAAATCCACAAAATTTAAGTGTAAAATTGGTAAGTAATAAGTAGAATCGCGTGTTTTAGAACACTTACTTGATGGTTGAACATCCACTTGCAGAACAAGGTTTTCACCGATTTCTGCGGAGTTGACCTGGTCGCCAGTGCGCGAGACGATGCGCATAGAGCAAGTGGGCGGTGGTCCAGTGTTGGCGATCGTACCGGCCGTTGTCAACATTGACACGTTAAACGCAAGTGTCACGTTCTGCTCCCCAGTTTTGTATATACATTTAATATGGAAAGCTTTGGCATTCGATGTCACTAGTTTCGGGTGTTTTTGCATCACAAGGACGAAGCTCGCCAGGCCCTGTAACCAAATTTGCAGTAATTAATTTATTCTTTATTATTATTATTAACATAATATGTATTTTTATAATGCCAGTGCATGCTGGAAGTATTTTTAGATAAAATAAGCGTAAAGCTGTGCACCCACACAGCAGGGTAGGCAGAGGAAACCTCTTGTTAAGACACTCCGTTCCCCATTTTCCAGGACAGGACTCGAACATCGCATTTGGCCTCGACACCAGATTAAATATTTAATATTTCATTTCCTCGAGTGGCGATACTTGTGCGCCTGCGCCACAACTGGCCTCAAGAAAGACTGGCAAATATTTTTAGATAATATTTTAATTATACTTACGTTAACATGAACTAATCCGCAATCTCCAAATAACACTGTAAAGTCTACTGGACTTTCTTGATTTTCTGAAGTGTGAACAACGAGACGACATCGTTCATCTTTGCTGTATCCTTTTACGTATAGGACTCCGTTGAAGTCCTTGATCTTTAAGCTAACTTTTACTCCATTTGCAAGACAGTATACCTAAAAATATGTTCATAATGAGATTTGAGCATTATCACACATATACTCGTATATGTGTTTATGTATGTATTATATTTGTACGTCTATAAATATATTCATGTACGCCACGACGCCACAATATATACATATATGTATATCCTATTCTATAATACAAGAACGTAAGTAAGTACCTGCATCTCAGGGAGTGGGAAGTCAGTTCGATAAGTCATATTTGAAGTGGATGTAGCGTTGCAGTGTATTCTGGGGTTACCAAAGTAACCGGTAATACAAGTGCATCGTGAACGATGAGCGACACCTTCACACGTGGCATGTAGTCCACAGGGCTCAGCTTCGCATGCTAGAACGCACTTGGCGTTAACGCAACGCGATGTTTCCTCACATTCATTATCAGCTCGACATCCAGCAGGGACACATACGTCTCCACGTGCTGTGAACCCGCGTTCTGAGTTACACACGCAACGCCCTCTTGCATCGACCACTCTACCTTCGTGCTCCAGACACGGTATACATTCTCCATTTTCATCAGTGCCTTGTCCCTGAACACATTTCGTGATAGGTGCTGTAAAAAGACAATTTGATTTGTAGATACACGATTTAAATGATTTACAAAAGTAATAATTTAAAAAAATATTTATATTTACGTTTAAATGTAGTACATTCTGTTAATGCATTTCCTCTAAATCCAGGTTTACATTCACATACCATTGTTTTGACTTGTAGTGTGTCGACAACTGAACATTCGGCATTTATACCACAGGGGTTTATTTCTAGACAGGGGTTAACACATTTATTTGACAAACAAGCAGTTGATGGTGGGCAATCAAAATCTGTATTGCAGATTGTCTCTGTCTTATTGCATCCTTCGCTAGTGCTTTGATATCCGGGAGGACAAACACAATACAATTCGTGAAGGTGCACGCGGCATTCTGCAGGCGCATCACAAATATTAGCAGTACAAGGTTCTACGCATTTTGAATTTATACATGATTTAAGCGGTGGACATTCCGAATTCGCTCGGCAGCTGATAGGAGTGCAGGCTAGAGTTGGATTACCAAATGTGCCAATTGCACAACGACATGAGGCACGATGTTCAAATCCGTAACATTCAGAAAATTGCCCACAGATGTTGGGTTCTACTTTGCAAGCGGGTATACAATGTTTGTTAATACACATTTCGTCATCCGCACATTGATTGTCCGTCTGACATGCTATATCGTAACAGCCTGTACGAGGGTCTCCAACGAAGCCAGGTCGACAGGCACAGACTGGTTTATGATTTCTTATTTGACAATCGGTATTTGGCCCACATTGACATGGATTTTTGCAAACTGATGTTATGCAAGCATGATTAGAATTACAATTATGATCAATTTCGCATGCTACTTCTGAAATTGGGGTAGCTGGTTTACAAGCACCTCTCCCACTACTTATGTAACCAGGTGGACATGAGCAGATCATTGTGCGTACAGGTAGCGTCGGCGACACTTCACATTGCGCTGGTTTTGAACAAGGTTGCAAGACTGTACAGGGATTCACACATTTTGATGCTAGGCACGCTAATCTATTTGGACAGTCTGCATCGACATAGCATTCTGCTGTTTCCTGAGGGCTACATTCTATGTACGGACTACCAATGAAACCAGGTTTACATTTACAAACGCTAAGATGGTTGCGGACTAAACATTCGGCATTATTTCCACAAATATCTCCAAGCTGGCATGGATTAATACAGCGATGCAAACGACACTGTTTGTCTTGCGGACAGTCGCCATTAGATCTACATTCTACAGCTATACAACCTCTATATGCATCTCCTTCGAATCCAGAGCGACAACGGCAATATACCTGAGATTTTTCTACCAAACATTCTGCATTAGGCCCACAAGTACTATTCAAAAGACAAGGGCTTATACAGTTCCCATTAACGCAGGCTTCTTGTGATTCACATTCCAAGTTTGTACGACATCCTACAATACGGCACTGACGATATGGATTGCCATCGTAACCTTCGCGACATGAACAAACTGGTCTGTGGTCACGAATAAAGCAATCAGCGTTTTCACCACAGTTACATGGATTTCTGCAAATTCTGTTAATACACGATTCCTGATCACTACAGTCTTTGTCCGATGAGCAACTTAAAGGTGGTAGTTGAGTTGTCTTGCATGCTCCGTTTTCATCAGTTATGTAGCCTTCTGGACACCGACAAATCATCGTTCGGAAAGGAATGCTGTCTGAGACAGTACAGCGAGCACCTGTGGCACAAGGCTTCAGTTCTTTACAAGCGTCCCGACATTCGTCTTTAAGACATGCATAGCCGCTAGGGCAGTCACCATCCATTCTACATTCTGGTTCACCCAGTACTATAGTCCTTTCACAGTGTGACAACGGATCGCCTTGTGATAAAGCAGGTGGACATTTACAAGATGCAGCATGGTTACGAGCGAAGCAATTCGCATTATGAGCACATGGGTTGCCGCCTTCAGGTGAACAAGCATTTAGACATACACCTTTAATACACACGCTATCCTCGTTGCAGTCGGAATTAATTACACAGTCTATTACTTGACATTTGTCATAAGGATTGCCAATAGTTTCTTTTGGACAACGGCATTTGGGTCGGTGGTTTTCTCCGTAACATTCAGCATTAATAGCACAGGGAGCTTCCAAGACACACGGACTGACACAAGCCCCATTATAGCACATGTCGCTGTCTTGACATTCAGAGTCAGATGAGCACTCAACTGTAATCATTACATATTACAATAAGTAAACATTATACCGATATTTATATTTGTTTTAAAAAATATTTACATGAGAGTATAAATGTATTGTCTCACCTTTTACACATCGAACATATGGATTTCCTGAATGATTGATTTCACATGCACAAACTGGATGGTGTCTTATGACTGTACATTGAGCATTAGTGCCGCACAAGCACGGACTAACACATATACCGTTAATACAAGCTTGAGAGAGAGGACAATCAGAGTTCGCCTTGCAACCAACAGGAATTACGGACTTGTCTTGAGAAGCTGTAATGGAGATGTCATTCAATATGGTTAAAGTTAATACATAATTAATTTTAATAATAAAAGAAACTTACGTGGCACACAACGTATTTTAGGATTGCCTGTATATTCTCTAGGGCAAGAGCAGAGTGGAACGTGATCTATGACACGGCATAAAGTACCAATTCCACAGGCATCAGCGCAAGGATTGACACATGTTCGGTCATTACATGCTTGTTCTGGTCCACAGTCATCATCCTTATAACACTCTACAATCGATGGCTGTCTAGCTTCTAAGAAAAAAAATAGATTATTGCGACAAAAATCTAATGATGCTTCAATATTATCAAAGAATGGACCTCAATTATTATCTCACTAGTCTGCCTTTCTAATCTACCAAAACAGTTTCCACTTGATTTAAATAATATTTACGTAAAGCTTATTAATTTGTGATTACTAATCATGCTACTAGACCCAAAATAACTACTATTATAATTAAAATATCAAAAAAATATAAAAATAATATTCAGCTATTCAGCTCAGTATATTAGTATAAATATTAAATATATTAATAAAAATTAAATATAAATTACCTGGATTACATTCTATTCTTGAGTTACCAATATAGCCCGGAGGACAGTTACAACGCGACACATGGTCAGTAGATTCGCAGAGCGCGTTGTGTCCACATGGCAAAGCTTTGCAAGCATCCACACATTTTCCGCGACGACACGTCTGACTATTAGCGCAATCTAAATCGGTCGAGCAGTCAGCTTCCGGGAGTGCACGGCATCCACTATCGGGGGCCACGCGATCGCCATCAGGACATACGCATGCGACTGCGCGTAGCGGCAGTATGTCCACTGTTCTACAAAGTAAGCTGGCTTCGCAGGGATTACCGATGCACAAATCCACACAGCGAGCATTCACACAGCCGAGGGGGCGCACGCAATCTGAGTCAGTGGCGCATTCGTAGGTCAAATCTGTAGATGTGCAGCCGCGGCCGTATGCGTCACCGCTATATCCAGATGGACAAGAGCAAATTGGTCGGTGAAGACTAGCCGTACAGATAGCTCCTGGCGCGCAGCTGTTTTCTGAACAAGCGGGTTGACAGAATTGATTTAGTCGGTTACATATCTGAGTGACGTCACAATCTTCATTGTATTGGCATTTTCCGGAAATGCAGGCACGATGTGGATCTCCCTGAGTTCCTGGTGGACAGCGGCAGGTAGGCGTGTGAGCGATAACTTCGCAGATTGCGTTTCTGCCGCAGTTATCTCCGAGGGTACAAGGATCGCGACAGTATCCGTTTGTGCAGATTTTATCGAATGGACAGTCATCGTCAGAAGTACACTCCGCTAAAGAAAATGTAAATAAATTGCAAATGAAAATTACTTTTTTACATTGAAATAAATGTAATTTTTGCAAACATATGTATGTACATATGTATATACAACATTATTGTCAAGAACAACTTACGCGAGTAGCACGAGCGCGCTGGGTCGCCGGCAGTGCCCGGCGGACAGCGGCAACGCGCGCGGTGGTCTCGAGCCTCACACAACGCGCCGGCCCCGCACGCTCCTGCGCAGGCTGAAATGCAGCGTTGTGCAACGCACGCTTCTGCCGCACCGCACTCGGAGTCCAACAGGCACATCGGTCCTGACACATCTATTTAAAAAAAAATTGTTAATACACCATTGGACTAAATATAAAAAAAATAACTTAGTTATTCTGTTTAGATGTGGGACAAAAATTTGATATGATTCTCTACCTAGAATAATTATTTGCATTTATTTGAAAAAATATCTTTCTATATTATTTCTTTATTTATTGTATTTCAGTTTGTATATTTATTATAAATTGCCTAGTGTTTGTTTCCTATTATTTGTAGTTATTTGAAAAAAAAATGTCTTTGTGCTTATATTGCACTAGCGAACGCGTTGTATCCTTAGGGGTGATTTGTAATAAACCATAAAACACATATTCAATTAAATATTT
>FAPJ01011055.1:509-10908 GCA_001485985.1 Heliconius ethilla aerotome | reverse complement strand
AAGACGAAAGATAAGAAGAAAACAAACGAAAGAAGATGATTCGGAACGACAATCATTATACAAAATACTTTACAAATTATTATGAGAAAACCTCATATAACTTAAATGAGGTTTTCTCATAATACAACATTAAAAGTACGTTCGAAACTCCAAGAATTCAGCTTCCACACCCACGTATAACCCAAGTATTAGAAACACAGTGTTAATATACAATATAATGGTCCTGTCGTATCGCTTTTACAAAGGCACATCACTGGTGTTGAGTTAAAAGCTGGTGCCATTAGAGGGAGCCGTAATGAGAAATGTCGCCTGTTTACTTGAGATACTCCTATATGTTTAGTATGTACGATAAAGTGCTATGCATAGCATAGGGCACAATTTATTTATTTTTGATAAATTTTTGTAGGCAGTTGTGGGGTGGCACAAGGGTGTGATAGGAACGCGATGGTTATGGATTCGATCCTCGCTCGAGGAAGTGAAATATATATTTACGTTTATATTACCATTTCTTCGCTCTGTATATTACCGCTTCGCACATATCGCACTGTGGCTAGGAGTACTCGTAATAAGTCCCTACGTAAGTCTTTCAGAGTCCAACCACTCTGTTCTCTACTTCGGGATATAAATAGAAATATTACGTATTCCAGAGAGGGAAAATGAAAACAATTAATTCCCACGAGAGGTGATCGAACATACAACCATCGCCCTGCTACGTGGTACATATTCAGAAATGTATCTACAATAATTCATATATTTATTTATTCTTGAATTCATAAACTTATTTTCCGAAATATACGCTTTCCAAAAAAACAGTAACCGAATTTGTAGCTTTTAAATCGAAAACATGAAATTGTACTCTCTGTAGCTTTCAATATCTATTTTATGTCTGAAACTGAAAAAGAATTGCATTCAGCCGTTTAAACGCGTGTGTGCTAGTAGAAATATTAATTAATAAAGTGTTATTTTTGGAAAAAATATAACTTTCGTTCTATTTTAAGCTAGTGGCCACCCGCTTGTCTTTTGTGAAATTCTTTCTTAGGTCCGTATTTATAAACTGCTCCCAAAGCTGAGATCGATCTTGAGATCAATCATCCACAAATTCCATATCTATGAATGATAACGGCTTCTCAAAATGTATAATTAACCTATCTTGAACGATCAAATATGTACCTCAGTGCTCAAGTACAGTTGTTAAGGAGAATAGTGTTTTACGCAAATTAGTTTCTACTGCTCATTGTCTGTAGTAACTTAGAGTAAGAATATTGTATCTGTATTAAAAATTTAATATATGTTTTTAAAATAAATTTATACAATATTGGCATAATTTTTAATCGGGGCTGAATTAACTTGTTGATTTTTATTTACATTTATTTTTCCGTGTTTAAGCCTTAGATTATATCATTTCTATTATTTGAATACGGTGGCACTCTACTACTGTACGGTTTCATAGGAACTTCCTTCCACGCGCCACGCAAGGGTAAGCAGTGTTCTAAGACCAATACGACATGGGTACCTTCAACCTCGTTTGCCTTATTCTTTCGGTAAAATAGTGTTGAGTCAATAATCAACACGCAATCATTCTAATACCGATAGAAAATAAATAATGTAGTGTCTTAACTCTTGATTCTCTCTACTTTTCCTGCTCTCTCTGACCTTGAAAAAATTAACATTTAATATTTTGTAAATTTACAAAACAAAGAATATTTAAATAATCAATTTAGGTAAGTAAAATCATAATTCAAATCAAGGCTAGCAGACAAATTGAATGATTACAATAGTATTCAAGCGGTTTTTGTACTTTCGTCTTTCAAACTTCCCGAGGTGAAGGTTCCGAGATTGATGGCAACTGTTTTTCTTTATGATTAAGTTTTACTTTGGTTTACTTTTTCTTTCTTATTTTATGTTAACGGATTCTAATAACCTAGACATAAATAACTTTTTTTGTTTGCTTGTTCTTAAAGACATAATACTGAGACCGACACCTCAGTCTGTGCAGTTGTATCGGAAAAATAAAATAGAAAAATTTTAAATATCTTTTGTGTAATTGGAAATCCACATCCATTCGATAGAGTATAAAGTTTTCACATACAAGTTTTGTCACAGTATTAAATACATGAAGGGATTGCAAACTTAAGTATAAATTGTACTAATAAAAAAACTGCTTTACGCTTTCTCCGCATAGCAGTGTAGAACAGAGAACTTAGTCATAAGGGGCTGTTCTCCAGTTCCCACCTGAATTCAAGATATTGCATGTTGTGGGGGCGTAACTAAACACCACAGCAATGTTATAAATATAAATAATCCAATTGATACATGAATCTAATGCCATTACGTACAGTTACGCAAGTCCCAACATCTAAATATTCAAAGATGGCGTCACGTGTGCATAACTAGGGAACGGATTGATATATTGCCAGATTTATTCCAGATATTTCACCGTTTTCCATTCATAGAAGTAAAAACTTTCAAATATTTTATATAACACTAACCCTGATTCCAGTATCACGGAAGTGGTCTAAAAGGATTGTAATGTGGCTAGTATGGGACCTAAGCTCATCCGTCTTTCTAAGCCTGATTTAGTCGGATCTGGCAAGAAGCCAGGCTGAAGGGTAGTTCGAGCACATCTATCTGTTTTGCGGTGAAAGTTTCTTACGTTTAAAAGCGGGTGTTAAAGAGAAACTGTTGAATTTTAAAGGATTATACTAAGTTGTTTCTAGATTTTAAGAAGTTAGTTATAAGTAACTACCATGCCATATAAAGGAACTCCTTTCATGTATATTTACGGATATTTTGTGTTCATTTATATTGCGGAATACAAAATCACAGTTATAAAATAGCAATCGTCATGAATTACTTTGTTTTTCTGTAGATTCACACTGTATCTAGCATATAGTAGAGAACGGAGAGAAAATCTAGCGTAAAGATAATCAGTTTCCCTTTTTCTTGCTTCAGTGGTAGCAGCTAAGGCTACACTTTGACTTGTTACCAGAATAACGTGATAAAAATAATTCATTCCGTCTAGAATGATGGTGAGAATCGAACGTATATCCGTTGCGTTTATAGTCACACTTAGAAAGAAAGAATTCCTTTATCACACAATTTCCATTTTTTTTTACTTATAAAAATTGATAAAACGTGTCAAATAAAAAAATATATAATACGTACATATATAGGTACATCAGCTAATACGTCCAAAGTGAAATCTGTCTTCGAATGTTCAACAGTAATAGATGACGACGCCCAGAACTCATCTGGCAAAATGGCCACTCTCGAAAATTACACCGCGTTAAAAGCGTCACACGTGGTGACAAGCACTTTCGTTAAAAATCGTGGTTCAAAACACGAAAATGGACCAAAATGAGCGTTCGTCTAGACTAGCCCTTGAAAATCTAAGGGGTTAAGAACTGGATTTCTACTTAGCATGGTATAGAAAATTATTTTTTCTTACTAAATGAAATTTAAATTAAGGATTTTTCTAATTATTCAACGTTGTGACCTGACCGAAATTTTTAAAAAGGTATTCAAGTATAGCAGCGTAGGAAAAGGACAGAGGAATGCCTTCCTTTGTCTTATACCAGAGCAACGAAATGAGAATAGTTTGTTAAGGCATATGTAGTTAGCACACCGTTAAATATATTTTTACCCGTCTTGAAAACAAAGGAGGCTAAATTTTGTAAATATATGTATGTTTGTCAGCAAACGTCTCGAAAACTAGATTTCATATCGATATACTCCTTTTTGATTTACATAAAATAGGTATATTTAATTAAGGAAACGGTTCAAGTTTCATCGAAATCAGTTTGGCTATTATAAAAAAATATGCCAACATATTAATTTAATGACCTTATACATTCAAATAGTTCTTTCATCCATTTCATTATAAATTAAGCGTGAAATGAAATGTCCACAGTCTAGATCCTGGGCCACCATTAAAACTGGTAAATAACAAGCCGAGTTACGCTGGAGCGTAAATCCAGTTAAGTTAGTAGTTTAGTACTGTTTTTGGCTATCTGCCTGTTAATCTGTATTTCCCTGATGTTTTAGACTAATTTTGTGTATAAAATGTTTAAACGAGGCCATCGTGGATAAGTGGGTGATAGCTGATTGTAAACGCGATGATTGTGAGTTTATTTCTAGGGGAATGAATTGTGAGGTTTTTATAAAAGTTAGAATACCCTATCTTCACATAAACGTTCTTATGACATAGATTAATAATATCATCGAAATATATTAAAATAATAATTAATTATTTACACCGCCTTAATAATTAACCGCCGTAACCTACTGTACCTGCGGCTAATATTACCTCTTATTTAGTTCCACATGATCACGTTGGCGAAGCCGCAGTATGAATCTCGTTAACAGCTCCCAAGTCTGATATCGACATTGAGATGTCGTGTTCATTCATAAATTAGTTTATGAATAAAAACAGCATCTCAAGATCGATCTCAGATTTGAGAGCGATTTACAAAAACGGGTTTCGGTGACTTATTACATAAAGCGTATATCATTGAACTTATTATTTCTAAAACAAGTGGAATATAAAAAGCAAAAATTTTCCTTCTACGTAAAATAAGATATGTATGAAAATGTTAAAAAAAATCTATTTAAGCATAGATAAAAACCGTGTGCTAGCATCGGTCATCTCCTGCCACCAGGGGATGGTTGTGCTCTCCGAATACAAATGAATGTTTTATGTCGTCGCCACACTTCTTTGAAGATAGCTCTTGAGACAGGTATATATACATAGTACGTAAGTAGTATAAACTAACGTCCCTGGAAGGATATTCTAAAAATTTTAAGATAAAATTCTTATACAGGGCTTTGTTATAAAAAAAATGAAAACTTGAAACTTTTTCATCTTTACGCATCATTCCGAATAAAATAAGAGATAGAGAGAGTAAACCTAGTGCTAAGACACTCTGATTCTCACTTTCTTTTCTTTTCTAGGGGGATATAGTGAAAGAATTAATATCTGCATGCGCCTTTACAGTTCTTTACTTTATCTGAATTCCATACGTAATGTCTAAAATGAGCAGAAATTTAATTTTGTATAATTCAAAGTTTCGTTAAACAATTTAGAAAACATTTATTTAATTCAACACTCGTATCTACACTATCCCATGAGACTAAAAGTTACTAAGAAACAAAAATAGGCAGAACAAACTAAAAGAACTAAGTTATTTTGTAAATTCGCTTCAAGATTTAGTATTGGTTCTGGACAGTTCATTTTACGCTCAATATAAAATGTAATGGATGAAAACGGTTTGTCGCCTGGGCGAGGGAGGTTGCCAAATTAATGTCATATAGCTCGCTTCGGTCCATGCAGCATCAGTTCAAAAGCTATCTCTTTAGTTATACATCATTATGTTTGGCATCATCGAAATTATGGTGGAAGATACAAATTGTTGTTGACGTTTTATCATATACTAGTTTATAGCTGCGGTTTCGCCTCTGTAATCAATGGCAATAGCTAGGGGTAGCTCATGATGGCAAGTGACGATGCGAGGCTGTCTTGGTGCAAGAGCACAAGCGTGTCTCTGTAACGAGACGGTCTGGTTTCGATCCCCATTCGAAGCAATCAATTAGTCTGTTTTTCAGCTTAATAATATTAGTACAGAGACCTATAGGTATATATTACCTAAAAAACATTCGTATAGTGTGTGCTGGATGGCATATGACATGTAAAAAGTCAAGTCTAAATATGTACTCGTACACATCGCAAACTACCATCTTCAATTTTTTATTTAATTAAAATAAACCAAAAGCCTGTATAAAAAATAATATTTCTTAGTAATAATATCAATAAACAATATCGAATTGAAAAATAATTGATAAAACTCATTGAATTGAACACATTCCCATGCATTATTCATATCACAGCGTTTAACGTCTTCAGGGATTTGTCGGGTAATCTTTATCGTATTTCTTGCCCACATTTAGAAACCGTATGTGTATGCCTCTAGATTGATGGTAGATTTCTTTTGTTTCCTTTGTAAGTTATCCCTAAACTATTTTTAATACCGATGTATTTTTTGGAAAATTCTTTTGTTTTGGTTTGGTTTTTGAGATTAAGGGTTATGGGTTCAAATGCGAGAATTGTGGGATTAGTTCCTACTGGGGTAGAAAAAGCTATTTTCATTTCTTTATTCTAACAAGTCACAAGATAAATCGCAGCGTTGAGTTCCGCAACTCAACGTCGTAATACTTGATTCCCTCTGCTTACTCTGCTACATTTGGTTTAATTTATTATTTAAGTATACTAAAAAATCAAAATTGAATTTCTAGACTGCATATATATAATGTGTCTTGAATTGAACATCAAAATCCATATTCATATCGAACCTATGACCCTTGACACTATCAGTACGAAAACAAAGTCCAATATCGATGATTCGTTCAATCAAAATGCATAAATATATTGAATTGCTTACGTTCCCTTCGCTTACAATACAGTGACACAGTTTTATTTTCATTTTATCCTTTGCCTTGGTGGAAGATGGCGACATTGGCCTCATAGCTGTTTTCGAAACGAACAAAAAAGGTCGGTTTTGTCAGAGTTTATTTATATTTGAATATCTTTATGCAAAAACGCATAATTTGGGCAGAATTGTATTAAATCATAGCATATTGCTTTGCTACTACAATAGGGGTAGGATAGGAGTAGGTGTAGTAACTATTACTGGTGTAATATTTTGTAGAAAAGTATTTTTTTTTGGTGAAACCTAACTTTATCCCACTTTTGCTTCACGGCAGAAAGAACCTAGGGTCTTGGACAATCTATCCTTAACTTTCCACCAAAATTCGAGTTTTTGATATACATCAAAAAATATATCTTATAGTTACTAACTGAAAAAACATAACAAGAGCTAAAAACGTGTATTTTTCTAGCTGCACAAACCTTGCTGAGTGCGAGATATACCGTGAACGCAGATGGAATCTGGGAACCTAATGATAAGACACTCCGTTCCCAACTTTTCGCCAAATTCTTGGGGCATTGCGTGTTGAGTGGCGGAACTTATTACGGCGCTTTGCCTCGTTATCAGAGCCAGGAAAATATCAAATATTTTATTCCCCCGAGTTGGAATGAAACAAAAAAAAGTAAAACCTTATTAGCTAAGTTATCGATTATCAATCATTCCCTTCAGGTTTTCATGCTGAATAACAGAACTTCAATAAGCCCTAATTTAAAAAAAATACCAAGCTATCATATAAGTAATATATTTTGCATAAGTTTGTTCTTTTATTGCTATTATACCGAAATGAGTCAATGTATCGTAATGTAATTGTATTACACGCCGTAATGGAAAGTACTTTAAATAACACGTTATGCCTCCATAATTACACCAATTTGGCACAGAAGAACAGATGTTGTGGCTTCAATCCTAAGTGGGGGGTAGTTCTATTCAATTTATTATTGGGTAAACATTCAAACACTATCTAAAAACTTAATAATTTGGGTATATATATTTTTAACTTAGTTATTTTGTGTATTGTTTGGTTGAACGCAAATCTCAGGACTAGTTTTCGAACTTAATTGAAAAGTTCGTAACGTAATTAAGTAATTCAGATGAGAAATCAAATAATTGTGTAGCACACGCAGGCGAAGTCGCGAGCGGGTCGCTAGTATAATAATATGTATTAGTATATATAGTATAGATGTGAAACATTGTTAGATATGTGAAAAACTAACTCGTTGTAACTTTCTCTACACGATAAGTGCGTAGGAAGTGAAATCCAGGAAACCTAGACACGTTTTCAATTTACTGAGAACGAGTAAAAAATTATTAAAGTAAGTAAAAAATATTATGTGACTGATCCATTAGTCCAGTAGTTGGCGAATCTTGATTAATGAGTGGAGTAGGTTCAAAAAGTGCAAATCGACCGTATAATTTGATAATTGAGGGAAATTAATTATTTAATATTTTTATGTCAGTTGTGAAAAGAACAGGTAAAGAAGTTTATAATGGCGTCATTTAATAAAGTCTTAATTTTTTAATTAATCGTAAATTTTTTTTTATGGTGGAATCGAACTCACAACCTTCAAGTGTAGATGGACATCTGCCTCCATGATAAAAGATATTTTCTCACGATCTTTAGTGGGTATAAAAAAATTAACTCGAATGAGCACACGTAAAAACGTATACCAACCAAGTGACGCGGGAAGTGCTCATTCGATGGTAAAAGTCAGTTGCCCGTAGTAAATTGTGTTTAATAACCTTATCTGTAGCTATAAGAGGCTAAAAAAATAAACCAGTTTCATATGGTGAGGGAACCTAATGTTAAGTCACTCCGGTCACCATATTCCACCGAATTCTGGAGTCATTGTCTTCTGGAGTCACAAGAAAAAGCGCGGCGGTGAGTTCCGCCACACAACACGCAGGGCCTTAAAAATTGGACCGTACGTGAGGTACTGAGTGTCTTAACACTAGATTCCTTCAGTCTCCCTACTATATGCGGGGTGCAGCGTGAAAAAATAATTTAGTTATCCAATATCTCTGTAAATACAACGTTATTATCAGCAGCGACCCCAAGAACCCTTTGGTACAGCTGACATAAGAAAACTATAGGCTATTAATAAACAAGTGTTCCGTACAGCTGGTGCGGAGCCCAATATTGGAGATAAAAGTTTCAGAGAAAATATTGTTTGTACTTCAAGTTACTACGAAACTACGAAAATGGTGGAGTATCTTTCTTAGAAAAGGTTTTTTCCAAAAGAAGTTTTAGGTGTACCTACTAAGTTTTTGTAGCACAGCACGGTAAGCAAAGGGAACCTATTTCTAAGACACTGCGTTCCCCATTTTTCAATGAATTATGGAAGCATTGGTTGAGTTCCGGTACGTAGAAACCAGAACGAAAAAAATTTACATATTAAATATTTCATTTCCTCGAGTGGGAAACGAATCCACAACGTATTGCGTGTACAGTCACACTTTGCGCCCCTGCGCCACTGGCCTCCTTTCATCTAATCATAATAGAAATTACATTAATTAGGCCAGTCTTGGCACAGGGGCACAAAGTGTGACTGTAAGCACGACTGGTTATAGGTTCGATCCCCACTCGTGGAAATATCTTCGCTCTGGTGTCGAGGCAAAGCGCGGCGTTGATTTTCGCCATTTAACGCGCAACGTCTCTAGATTTCGACGGGGAACGGAGTGTCTTAACATTGGGTAACGTGTGCGAGATACAATGTGAAGCTGATTTAATTACATTTTTTTAATAGGAATCACATAAAAAATACTGATTAATATCATACTAAAATGGACCCTTTATAGGCTTTATAATGGATTCTTGTGAGTAGCACAATACAAATATATATATTGGTTATCCAAAAGATCAGAAAAACAACACAACCACTGATCCACATGGGTGTAACTAGGAACACAACACATCCCCGTTATGTTTAATCTTACGGAATTACATTTTCGCTCATCGTATAAGCATCAAGTAACCGGCTGGTGGCCAATTTCCTACGCATTCACTTCAGTGAGCATTTGTGTCGGGACAAGAACAAGGGTTGAACAAACAATACGTACGAATGTTGCGGACGATTAATATAATTAAGGTTTTTTTGTGTATTTTACGTGGCAAGAAGAAATATTTTTTTTTAGTAGTTTCTCTCAATTTTCTCTCGATTTTCTTCTCAATTTTCTTGCGGGTGAGTGAGTCCAGCACCGCATTCACGTCAGGGGGTAGAAGAAAGCGGTCCGACCATCTTCTACTCCCCCTACCCTAGAGGAACTACTGCGGGAAGGTCAGGTCAGGTTTTACCATGTAGGATCGGTTTCACCAGTGAATCCCACAGGAAGCGTACCGCGCGTAAGGCACTGGCCTTACGGAAGACCATATGAGCAGTATACGTAAATGGATTTCCCAGCGAAAAATTATTAATGGAAATTTTCTTATTTTGTTTTGAATTTTGAATGTCAATTGGAGTATAACAGATTTTTGTAACTATTTAAATTCAGTTAATAGCTAATCACTGTGTCATTAACAGTATCTTTGTAGCTTATTTGAAAATAATACATAATTAAATTATTTATAAAATACAATGCCTATTTTTTATTAAGAGTGGAGTATAACATTTATTATTTGTTGAAAAGTAAATACCAAACGAACCAATATTTGCAACCACCAACGTTCTACCCACACGTTACATATGATATTCATAAATAATAATACATTCGGGGAAGTTGAAACGATTTTTTTTACTTGTGTGATATTTACCTTTTATAAAGCTAAAAATAACCTCCATTTTCCTCTATATTTTTATGCGAAAACACCTGTGAAAAAAAAGGGTTTTACTTTGTTCTTTTACAATTTTATTTTCTGAATTAAACAAACCTCGGTGTTAAGTTCCGCACTTACATAACATTTAATATGCCCGAAATAGCCGAAA
>FAPJ01011046.1:3583-14489 GCA_001485985.1 Heliconius ethilla aerotome | reverse complement strand
TGGGCCATGACCGCCTCTTATTATACTTATTTATATCTAATTAATTTTATTTTATTTCTTTCTTACTTTCCGCCGAATTTTTGACACATTACGGAGTGGAGTGGCGGAACTAAACTCGATGCTTTGAGTAGTCACCAGAGCGAAAAATGAAAACTGAAAACTAGACATTTCCCTGAGAGGGGATCGAACCCACAACAGCCGCGTTTACAGTCACACGACGGCATTCTTATTAATTTTAAAATTGAAGGGAAAAGGAATATAAAGAGCATACTGAAGTCATAATTTTCTAAGTTATATATAAAAATATACATAAGTTTATTTTTATCATACCTCTAGTGACTGTTTAGCTTTTGTCAAACGTTCTAATTCTTCTTTACTGGTTTTTAAGTCACTATTTAATTTTTCATTTTGTATTTCTAGAGATTTCCCTCTTTCGCCCAATTCTTTAATTAGGTGTTCCTTTTCAACCAATATTTTACTGTTCTCTTCTTTTTGTTTTTGTAATCTAGAATTGTTTTAAAGTTAAATTAGCAAAAAACTTATTTGTAACATTCTCAGATTGAATTACATTTAGAATAAAGAATTTTTATTATATTTGCATGTATAAATATTATATTAAAAAATACGTTTCTCATTAAGTATAGTTTAAAAACTCACCTTATAATCATTCCACTTTGGATCTGAGCTGTTTTCTCGTGTGTTTTCATGTTATTGTTCAATCTAGTACACTCTTTACATTTCTCTTGTAATTCGTTCTGCAATACATTATTTTGCTCCAACAAAATTTTATTTTCTTGTCGCAATCTATCTATTAAAACTGTGTTTTCTTTGACATCACTTCTAAGTATTTGAATATCGGAAGTTAACATATTCATATCGATTTTGTTTTTATTTAAATGAGTACACGCGTTAGACAACTCAATGGCACAAGTTTCTTTTTCTCTTAATATAATTTCGTTAATAGATTTCAAATTGTCAATTTCTTTTTGTAAACTAATTGCAGATTGCAATAACTCAGATACTTTAGTATCATTAGATTTCTCATAAAGAGTTTCAACCTTACTTTCTAAAGAGGCAATGAGTGTATCTTTGCTAGTAACAGTTTCCTTGTAGATATTAAGTTCGTCCGTTAGTTTCTTTATATTAGAAATATTCACATCGTTTTCCTCTACTTTTGTCTGATACTTTTTTTTTAAATCTTCATGTATATTCATTTGTGACAGATATTGCTGCTCCTTATCTATTAGATTGGAGGACAGTTTTTTATTATTCTCAATGAGTTCAGCTTGTTCTTGTTCTTTCACTTTAAGATTTGTCTTTAATTTTTCGTTTTCCAATAAGATGTTATTTTTGTCTGATTCTACTTGTTCAAAATTGTACTTGGTTTGTGTAGAAATAGAATCAAGAAGTTTAGTAAGAATTTCTAGCGTGGGAAGCGATGTATCTATGTTTTGAGTAATAACTTTATCAGCTAACATATTTTTATAGCTGTTTATTACGAAAATTCTTAGGTCCTTTTCTTTATTTACAATATCTAGAGTCACAGCAGAACTGATCTCGTGCATTTTTTCTTTTTGTCTTTTTAATAGGGTAATCTCCTCCTCGTTTGCATTCAGTTGCGATTTCAATACAATTAAATTTTCATTGATAGAATCAATGTTTGTGGTCATACGTTGTAATTCATCAGTCAGTTCTTGTTTTTCTTTATTTATTCCTCTGATTATACTATTAAATTTTTCACAGACCATTTCAAAGATTGAAATACTACTAACACCGAATTCCTTATCGATTCTTTTCAAAATTTTATCACTGAAGTTGAAGTCAACATTTTCAGTGTCAGTATCTTCATAGATAATAGTTATATTGTTACGTATTTGAGACACCACATTGGCCATTGTTTGTAAATAACCATCTTTTTCTGTTATATCTTTAGTTAGTATTGCTTGTTCATTATTTAATTTGAATATTTTATTCTCTAACACATTCTTTGAGTCTTCGAAATCTCTTAGCTTGTTGACTAGATTTTCAATTTCGTTTGCGTGTTTTACAGTTAAGTTGTCATATAACATTTTCATAATGTCTATTATTTTAAAATCATTCTCTATACTTTCTTTATCAGTACCGGTTTTTTCAGTATAATAATTCACACATTCTACTTTATCGGAGGTATATGTATCTGCACTTTGTTGTGTTGGTATGTTTTGATCATTTATTTGGGACTTCATATTGCTAAAATCTTTGTTGAATGAACAAACAAGTGGGTCATTTATGCTTTCATCTAACTCCATGGCATGGCCCAAATGTTTTTTTATTGTGGTAACTTCTTCTTTTAATTCGATACAGTCCTCTTTGCCCGCATGAAGTTCATTTTGAAGAGTGCATATTTTATTATATCTCGATGACCTATCTGAGTCACTATAACTTCTATCCAACTTTGAATGGGACTCTTTTATTTTGTTCTCTAATGTTAAGATTATTTCGCCTTTCATCACACAAGCAGAACAATTTGTTTTATCTTCATTTTTTAAACGCTGAACTTCTTCCAATTGAGCGAATTTTTCTTGGAGATTTTTGTGAATCTCTTTTAACATGTCATGTTCTTTTTTCATATCATCTACTTCTGATATGCTTTCCATAACCTGGTTTGACAAAGAAACGTTTTCTTCTTGCAAATTCTTCATTTCTTTATTCTTTTTGTTTAAAGAATTAGTTAGTGCATCTATTTCATTTTGTTTTTTGCCGTAATCTTCTTCCAATATAGTTAATTTAGAGACTAAAACTTCAGTACTAGGTATTTCCAGACAGAGATTACGATACTTCTCCTCAATATCAGCCTTTTGAGATTCTAAATCAATTAATATTTGGTTCATAGCGTCAATTTCTCTTTGGTAATCATCGTTTATTGTTTTTACTTCTCCTTTATGTTTACAATCTCCGCATGAATCTCGAATGTTTGTATTCGTTTTTATTTTGATCGGACTGCTTTGAGCATCCGAGACATGAACTTGTGGTTCTTTATTTTTAGAATAGTCTTCAACAAGATATCGTAATTTATCGTTTTCATTTTTAAGGGAGGCCAATGTTTCTAAAATTTTGTTATTTTCTTGCAATTCCGTTTCAATCTGAGAACGTGATATATTACACTTAGTTATATCATCAAAGTCGGTCTGACAAGCTACCTCGTTATATGGACATATTTGAGTTGTATCAAAACATGTCTGATCATTAGCTAATAAAGTATTATCACAGGTAGTCAGTGTCACGTTAGTGTCTAACATAAGAAGATCACCATCGATAGTAGACTCATTTTTAAATGTTGAATGCAACGAGGCACTTTCTAGAGCATTAGGCAGAGAATACCGTTTAAAATTATCGTTACATTTGAATAAAGCCTCAAATTTAAGAATGGCCATTAGGTCGAGTAATTGTTTTTTGCACTCCGGTATATCTCTTTGACACACTGCGTGGAGTCTACTATGATGGTTTTGAAAGAATTTTAATTGGGAACTTAACGATATATTTTCAGCGTACGTGGTTGCAGTGAGTGTAGATAAATTTGTTCTGTGGTTAACTATTTTTTTCTGTAATTCGTGTGAACATTCTAAAAGTAACTGTACCTCCTTCTGAACTTCATCTTGTTCCTTCATATGAATGTAGTTTTCTTTCTCCAATTCAGTAACTCTAACCATTAGTTGGTTATTTTCTGCTTGCATTGCGGTAATATCAGCGTTTAGCTCATTACATCTGCACTCATTAGCAGATTCTATATTACTTAATTCGCTTGAACTATTTGAATTAAGCGATTTGTCATCCCCTGGTGACTCAATTACGTGCATTATTTTATTGCAACACAATGATAAAAGACTTGGAGGTGAACTTGTTTCAATATCACATTTGACTTTTTGATTAGACTTTTCTATTTCACATTTTTTACAAATTTGTAATAAAGGTGACTTTTTAAGTTCATCATTTTCTGTTTTAAGTAATTCGATTTCCTTCTTCATATTTGACTCTAAATTTATAAACTTATCTTTCCATTCTTTGGATTTATATTCTAATAATTCTATTTCACTTAATTTACTCGCTAAGTCTTGCTTTAATTGATTCATTAAATTATTGCAATGTTTTAAATCGTTCATTAATTTCTTACTATCATCTTGAACTACTTTTAAGTCATTGGACAATTCACCATTTTTATTTTCCAATTCGGTTATATTTTGTATTTGTCTGAGATTTTCTTCTGTAAGGTGATGTATTTCTTTTTTGGCATCGGCCAATATATTTTCTATGCCACTGTATTTTGTTTCATGAGATGAATTGCAAATACGAATGTGGTTCGCTATTTTATCCAGAGTTAAAACCACTTGTTCATATGCATTTTCTGAGTCACTAGGTAAATTACATGAACTACTATTTTCAATATTAAATTCAGAAGATAAATTAGTTGCTTTTTCTAAAATATTTTCTAATACTTTATATCGTATAGCAGTAATATCACGAAGTTCAATTTCGTGACTAAGCTTAGCATTTTCAAGTTGTAATCGCATCTCGGTAAGTTCTGTTTCCTTATTATTTAAGCTTTGATTGAAATACGTTTGAGTTACTTTAAATACTGTTATAAGATTGATAATTTTACTTTTGAAGTTTTCAACGGGGTCTTCATCAATCGTTGTTATATTTTCATTGTTTATTTTTGCTATACTCTGAAATTGTGCATAAAAATTGTCTACGCCATTGTGAACTTCCTTTATTTTCATTTGAATGTTGTTAAGATCTTCTTCGCGCTGATTTAATAGTTGTCTTATGTTATTTCTTTCTGATACTGTAGCCGAGGCTATTTCTTCTAAACATGTCAGGTTATCACTTAACTTGTTGAAAGCTGTTATTAAATTGCAAACCACTATTGGGACTTTTGAAATATCGTTCGTAAATAGTGATATAATATTTTGTACTTTTACCAAAGTACTTTTAGCCTTATCTATATTCCGCTCTGCTTCCATATCTTCTTTGTACAATGTTTTTATAATTTCTTCTTTTGCAAGAATATCGTCTTCCATGACAGAAATCATATTTTGTAATTCCGTAATTTTGGATTTTAAGCTTTCATTTTCAGAATTCGTTTTCTTCTCTTGTTCATTATATTTATGTGTTAACGTTTCATTATATTCTTTTAATTTAGCTACTTCTTGTGTTTGTTCCTCATTTAATTTTTCTAACAATTCTTTGTCTTTTTGGATGCCCGATAGCTGTATTTTTAACTGAAGTTCAATATCCAAAAGATTATTTTTCTCCTCTGTTAACTTCCCAATGATAGTACTTTTCTCAGTATCCAGAACTTTCAGATTGCTTAATGCATCATTAAGTGCAGCAATTTCTTTTTTTCTTTCTTCAAGTTGCGTAATATAATCTACATTCGATGCATTGTTATCAACTGTTGATTTCAAACGTGTAATTTCCTCATCTCTTGAGTTGAGCGCAGTTTTTAGTGATTGTAAAATATTTTTCAAATTTTCATTATTTGCGATAAACATTTCTTCATTGGCTATCATAGCTTCTAGATCATTTTCATTTATTTCAATATTGTCTTTTAGTGTTATTTTCAGTTGAAATTCTCGAATAACGTCTTTGTATGATTCAATATCGGAAGTGAGCGATTCTATAGTTGATTTTTGGTTTTCGATAGTATTGTTTAAGTTGTCTATTGTAGATTTGTGAAGAGAATTTTCATTTTCCATATGTGACGTTTTCTCTTTATAATTTTGTATCATATCTTGCAATTCTTTGTTAATATCCTCTAAGTTACCTATACGTAGCCTTTGTGCGTGCAAATTAGCTTCTAATTCTAAAATACTTTGGTTATTTTGTGCTAGTTGACTTTGTATGTCGTTAGAAGGTAACTTAGTAGAGTTAATATTAATAATACTATTGTCACAGTCGCTGCCGACTAGAGATATGTCTCTGGACATATCCATAAAGTTTATTTCCTTTTCTAAAGCTTTAGAAGATATTTTACCTGAATATTAAAATAATAAATGAGAATTATTAGGTGTTGAATGTAATTTCTTATGATGCCCATCTATTTAAATAATTATTTAATTAAAATTAGTCTTTTTCATTATAAATTAATTATATTTCAGTAATAAACCAGCTAAACATACCGATAACTTCACGCTTCTTTTTACTTTCATGTTCTTGTATCACAGATAGTAGGTCATCTTCCCTACTTTTAGATTTTTTCTTAAGCGTCTCATAACTGACTTCCCAATCAGTTAGTTTTGTGTTATACACTTTACATGCTTTTTCTAATTCCGCCTGTAATTTAAATATTTCTTTTTAACGTTAAAAATTATAAGAATAATATAAAATATATTGCATAAATTATCTTTATATTGTAGCGTCATTTGTTTCTTATAATTCAACACTAGTGAAAAAAAATCAGCTTCACGCTGTATTCCGCACACAGGCAGAGGGAACCTAGCCTTAAGACACTCCGTTCATTGAGCTCTGGAGGCATTGCTTGTTGAGTGGCGGAACTCAACGTCGCGCTTTGCCTCTACACCAGAGCAAAGAAATAAAAATATAAATGTAAATAAATACTTCATTTCCTCGAGTGGAGACCGAACCCACAACCAGACAATTTTACAGTCACATTTGTGCCCCTGCGCCACGACTGGCCTCAAAAACATTCGTTATTTTCAATGTAATCTATTAAAGATAACTTATTTATTTATTTAATACTTTATTACACTAACTTAACAATACAAGATAAAACAAATGAAAAATGGCGTAGAGGCGACCTTATCACCACAGATGATCTTACCTGGAAGAGATTACTTTTTTACCATAGAAACAATTAAAGAACATATTATAGATATTGATTGGTGTACAAATGATATGTTATGTTAATATAATAAATTTACTTATACTACATGCTAGAAATCAACATGTACATAAGGATGGGCCAAAAAATTTTTTTTGCTTTTACTTTAAAAATTATAGTGAAAATATTGTTTTGGACACAAAAAAAATATCTGTTAAAAGTGCAGCTCTTCATTTCTATATTTAGAGGTGTCTCATCGAGGTTTTCGATTTTCCATATAAATTATATTATAATAGAAGAATTTAGTATTTTTCATTTGAAACTTTGTTGTCCAGAATTTGGAGAAAAGTGAGGAACGGAGGTTATTACTATGTTCTCTCTGCCTGCCCTGCGGGATATTTGATTGATTAAATTATGTTTAAAAAAAATAATTTGCAATAAACTTACTTTAGCAGCAGTTATTTGTTTGATTTCTTCCTCAGCAGTATGTATGTTAGATTTCAGTCTGTCCATAACATTATCTTTTTCTTTGCTGATATCTTCTAATTTTATCAATTCATCCTGCAATTCGGCGATTCTTATCGATTTGTTTTCCAGTTTTTCAAGTAATTCCACCTAAGATTTTATGTCATAGAAAAATGAAAATGAATAAAAGTTCAAATATTTAACACCTGTCAAGCATATAACTGATTATTGTAAATAAAAAAATCAAAACAAAAAAACCCAAAACAAAATAGTATGCCTGTCACTTTATCACACAATATACTAATTATTTTATTTTTATCTTCAGCTTCATGCTGGTTCCCGTATATAAGAGAGTCCAGGTACTTGATTCTCCACTTGTTGCCAGAGTTTGAAAAATGTGTGTGAAGAGGTAGATCTATGTTGCGCTTAATCGTGTTACCGGAGTTATGCTATAGCTATATATTAGGAAATTGAAATAATCGAATTCTTTGAGTAGAAATCCAGCCCACACCCGTTGCTTGTACAGTCAGTTACTGTGCCGCTGTGCCGCGCCAGTCCAAACTATATTTTTCACATTAATTTATAAACAAATGTTTATTAATAATTTATACTAACAATGTTTGGTGTATAGATTTTTTCCCTCTCAGTAAGTTCCACAATGTCTTTTAAATTCTTCTCAGCCTGTTTAGCAGTTTTCCTTAATATGCATGGTGGGGTTTTAGATGAATCTGAAATATACTTTAGATATAAGTTTATTTTTATAATTTTACTTTTTTTTCAGCTTAACGCTTTATCCAGCACTTATTATGGAATCAATCATTGCTACCAATTTGGGCATTATCAATTTTGAATGTATAACAATCACAGTAATTTACAGTTATATGCAGTTCCACTTCACGACAGTATCTTTACATTTAATACTTGATTGTAATATTAATAACATTTTTAATCTTCAGTATGAATGGAGTCTAACAGGCGTCCCTGTCATGTCAAAAACATTTCCTGAATGAAAATGATAACCATGATATGTATTGAATAATCCATTTGCTCTAAAATGATGGCAATAGACAATTTTATATAAGAATATCTTACTATGAATAACAAATACGATACAAAATAAAAACGATCTATAAAATATACTCTTTTTGCAGCTTGACGCAAAATAATATAGCAAAATATACTCACTATAACATTTATGGTATGGCGAACAGGTTTGTACATCTGATGATGTGTCGTCGTCGCTATCTACAATACAGTACAAAAAACATGCTATGAACATTTAAAATACTACATAAAGTGCATAAAAAAACTTAAAATAATATGAAAGTAAATATTGTGCCAGTATACAAGTACACTTTTCTAACACTAAAATAACAATAAACATACAAACAGTAGACAAATAATTTATTTACTTGGCAAAGGGCGTTAGTTGTCCTTGCTTTAAAATGAAAGAGTATAAGTAGAGAAATTTACCACAGTGATAGGTTATTTTGTTTGGAATTTATAGGAGAAATTTTGAACGAAAATATAAATAATAGAAAAGTCGAATATTTTCTTCATCTAATCAGCTGTAAAAGGGTTTTTCGTCAGTAAATGTGGGTGGGTGGGTAATTTCTATAAGGACATTTAAATAAAAAAACTAACTTTCTTTAATTTCTTTTACTTACTTTTTAAATTTCTTTTATTCCCTAGTTAAGTTTTAGTTGTAAGCAAAATGAAAATGTTTGTGTTGAATGGAACATAGGAACTTATGTTATGTTAAAAAAAATACGTTTTTTTATACTGGTTAAAATAACGGTGGCCATGTATGAAGTGGTTGCTGTCGTGGACGAGGAGAAAGAGGTATGTAGAGACCGTAGCGTTCGCTAGGTAGGGATACAGCGTGAGGCTTAGTAAGTAAAAAAATTTGTGTATTTATATGTTCTGTGTATTCTAAAATTTTATACTCATTGACCTTTGTAATGAAAAAAAATCATCGTTTTCTTATATATTTGTGATATTATATGGGCGTCATGATTTTGGCGTTTCTTTTAAATTTCGTCTCTCTTATTACTCTTTATATTCCGAATATTATAATGAAACAAACGAATGAGATTTTCACTTTATAATAAAAAATAAATAATTGTACATAGCTTTAAAACATGAATGTCGTACGACATTCGTGTCAAGTGTGTCAAGAACAAAATCTTAATATTAAACTTACCCAATTCAATGATTTCGTCGTTAAAATTAACTTTCTTGTACGGCGGTGGTGTTACAAGGCGGGGCTCCTCGGGCACGTTGGAAAGGCTGCACGCGCCTTGTATCGGTTGGAAGTCTGATACACCGCTTGCCAGTGATAGTGGACTGAAATAAATTATTAATATCTTTATTTATAAAAATAATTCTTAGTTTGGTTATGGCACCACACATTTACGTATATTTTTTTGTCCTATTTGTTATTGTCAAAAGAGAGTATTTATGAAAAAAAAAAGAAAAAAAAAATATTTTTACTACAATAGGTACCAGTCTGTATTCAAAAAGTCAAAAAATCTGCTACACGGTTTATCCCACACACAAAAAGGGTGGGCAGAAGGAACCTAGTGTTAAGACAATATTCTCCACTTTTCGCTGATTTCTGGCGGTACGTTTCCCACGATTTCTCTCGACACCAGAGCGAAGACATGGAAATATAAATTTAAATAAATCTTTCAATTCCTCGAGTGGGGATCGAACTCAAAACAGTCACTTTCTGTGCCCCTGCACTACGACTGGCCTAAACATATAGTTAATTTAATATAACACACTTATTTTAATATAATTAAGTAATAGTGGTAAATATAATTAATGGACTCTAAGGATTCCTAACACTGCACTTAAAAGCAGTACATAAATGATTATTATTATTACAACTTAACTTTTCAACATTTCAAGATGTTACTTAGTGAAAAAATCTTTTAATTAATTAACAAACCCACTGTCTGTCTCGAACATTTAGAAAGATTATGACATCCTAGTATATGCTCCTTGCTGTAATATTCAAATATAAGAATCACTAAATAGCAAATAAAATTAAAAGCTAAACTATTTTAACATTAGTTGTCAAAAATTTTGACCACAATATTCTTCTAAGACTTTGACATTTAAAATTTTAAAATGAAAAAGAATGAGAATTACTGCCAGTTCTTCATTATCTCAAGATATGTGACAAGGTATGTGATAATATGTAAATTTGAACTATATGAATACTTATTCAATATATTTATGATACTATTTTCAATTTTTAATATGAATAGTAAGAATATATAAACCTAAATAATTAAAATGAACCAAAGAAGAATAATAAGTCATAAATAATGGAAATATAATACTTAATATTAGACAAAATACCAGAGTAATTGAAACAAACAAATAAAATAAGTAAAAGTAATTAAGTAAACAAAAAATAATAAATAAACGTAACCAAAGGAAATAATTAATATTGGAATAAATAGTATTTAAGAGTATACTGTAGTATTACTGTATGTATATGTCATATACTGACAAAATATCAATATTATCAAACTAAAATTAATATTTAAAAGTATCAAAATGAAAAGTAACACGAAATATAATACCAGAATATCTATAAATATAAAAATG
>FAPJ01011010.1:0-11005 GCA_001485985.1 Heliconius ethilla aerotome | reverse complement strand
AGTGGCAGAACTCAACGCTTTGCCTCAACATTAGACCAAAGAAAAATGGAAATATAAACTATACATTTATTAGAAAAAATATTTATTTAATACTTTATTACATCGTACATGAAAAATAACACAAAAAGAAAAATAGAAAACGGAAACCTTCATTTTAATTTCTTCTGGTCTAAGAGGGGGCTAATTATGTTTACAGTAGACATCAAAATTTCTATTCAGAAGGTTATAAGAAAATCAAAGCTATATAGATTCACATATCTTCAAACAATATACGAAACCGGCTTAAATGACTCTATATAATAATAATTTGCAGTAAATTTGTTATCATACCTTGATATTAGTCCAAATATAAGCTGAGAGTGCGGTGCGCTGACGTAGTGTGCTGTGACATTGATTGTAACGCGACAGACGCACGGCTTGATCAAGATTGATGCTACGTTGGCGTAGTTGGCGTAGTCAGTCAGAAGGAATACTCAGTCGACTTGGATAGACGAACGCGGCGCTATGTTTCGCTAGTTTTCGTGCAATGCCTTTTAAATGGATGGATGGTGTAGAATAAAAGTTTAGAAGTGGCTTGAACATAAAACTTATAATATTAGTTATTACAATTCATTATAAACATTAGAAATACAATACGCATAATATTATAATTGAAGACACACATGAAAAAGTTTATAATAGAGTACCATTGCCATTTTATGTCAGTCAGTCAGTACCAACAAATGTCTCTTATCAGCAAACAGACAATACATACGTTGTTTTTTATGTTAACTAGAACGGAACAAACAACAGTCAATAATATAATTCTCCCCATACAAACTTCCATCCAAGCGATACTAACAGAACGGAAAAATTACAAATATAACTTGATATGAGTTCTATTTTAGTTATTCGATAAATCTATATTTTATATAAATGCAATGCAGCTTCTCGCTGTATTCCGCATATAGCATGTAGTAGGGCAAAATATATTAATATATGTGATCATGACTGTTAAGAGCCCAAAGTGAATTGAAATCAGAACAAAGTCTTATGTTTATAATATTATTATAGATGCTTAACGTAAATATCGAACTTCTAGTCTTTGTAGTATGTTTAGAAGTAGCGTATGCAATATGAGAATAATGCCGAATATGAAAACAGTTTTTCGAAACAACAAATAAATAATTGACATCGCAGCACACGAGTGAAGCGTATCTACTTACGCGGAATAGGAGCGTTCATAATAAACACAGACTGTCTGCGTACTCTGGAACTGCTACTCACCCTAGCTGCTGCGCGCGCAAACAGCCGTCCCGACGCTCTGTGCCCCGCGGTGTGGGGCACGAGCGATTAGCGTTTAATGCATATTAATTATAAGTCGGGGAATGTTTCGTGGGTTGTATTTATTTTTGAAAAACATTCGTTAAGAATTTGGTTTGGTTAAGATAAACGTATTAATTTGTATAATTGAATTTCACCAGTCTCTCGAAACTTAAAAATATATCTATGTATTTTAATTTCATAAAGAGAGTAGAGGAGTAACAAAAAAAATACAATTTTTAAATGATAAGTTGATTTAATACGACGAAATAATAGTATTAACATTTATCCTCAAATCTCAAGACGCTCTTGACACGAAGACGGAAGGCCCCGTGAATCAGACGGCCCGGGAGGCGGAACTGCGGGGGGTGTAACGCGATCCGGTCGGAAATGGCCGTCAGATTTGTCGCCGTTCGCCCCACCGACAATTACCGACTCACGATTTATACCGCACCTCTCCCGAGCACCCCCCGAATTCCCCTCTACACCCCCCGCGAACTCGCGCCTTGTTGTTTGCATGCTATAATTATATTTGATCGGAAGTGAAAATTTGTTTGTGAAACATGAAATGAAACACAAATTATTTTAATCTAAACTAAATATAAGAAATTTATGTTTCTTCTTCGTTCTCTCGTCTCTGCCGCATCAAATAACATGAAAGGAGGTATAAACGTGACGTTTCACATTTAATTTTTTATGATAAGCATATACGACGAGATCTCTAAATGGCGGGCAATAACGCTCGTCGTAATAGTGTTGAGTGGAGTGGTAGGGATGATGCGATAATGTGCGTGGATGGAGCGTCTCTCCGTAGTGTGTCCTCATGCCGACACTGTGTGAAACTCGTTCACTTAGAACACTGTACTATGCGTGTTTCTATTTACAGTGCAAATACAATTGTAGTTTATTGTTCCTGTAGGATTTGAAGCATAAATAGATTTTTTTTAAGATAAACGCTGATACGAATTGAGTTTTGTGGGTTATTTTATTTTAACAATTGTTAATTCCTATGAACATATTTTCTAAAAAAAAATTAAAATATAAAATAGAAAATCTGTCTTCACTTATATTTATATATTTAACTTTTGAAATTAATATTTACTCACATTTATATATTTTAAAATGAGTTTTTTATCCAAACACTTTTCAAATTATGGTCACCCGCTGCACCGGATAACCGTATAAAATAGCACGGATGTCCTTATCCCGCGGATCATCGGTGGCGATAAAAAAATATCCCCCCTAACCCCCAACTCCTGCAGGTGGCGGGTGCGTTGAACCGCTAAGCGAGAAACATACCGTAAAGCGAAAGATTGTTATTTACACGGGTAGTGGGTGTCTTTTAGTTTGCGTTTACGAAGGGCCTAAATGTAAAAGAAAAATATTTTTACATTGAAATTTTCTCGCTGTTATATAAATGTGTAATACTGAAATCTATTTTATAATTATTTTGTTAAAATTTACTATAAAATATCTGTCTTCTTTTGAAGATATAAAAATTAGAGTAGAGAACCATTTATATGTAATGCAAAGTGCAATGTCAATATTGACAAAATAAGCACTTACCTCAGACATTCTGTAAACAGCCAAACAATTATTTGAGCGGCGTGTCGGGGCGGGGCTTCAATTAACCGCTGACACGATACGGTATTCGAGTTAGCCCGTTATTAACACCGAAATACGTTCCTTACCTCGTAGAATCGGAACGCCAATAAATAAACCCGGCTCAAACCTCGGCGCAATTTCCCACCCTATGAGTGATGCCGCAAATCACGTATTACCCTAACAAGTCCACAGTAATCCCTGACAAAACCCTTTCATCGGAATTAGACTTTATTACATTGCGATAGAGCGCTTCCTCAAGAGATGGAGGCGCCAAGATGGAAATTGATTCGACTCTAAGAGTAAAGTCGTATCTCCAACCAATCTTGTTAGACCTCTAAACATACGGTGCTCACTTCCGTCCGCTGCCGCTCGGCTGCCGGCGCGAGGGGTTCACAGGTCTCGGTGAAGTGGTCCGCTCCTTATTGTAGAGCTCATGAAACCTTGTTCCGTCGAAGTGTAGGCAAGCGGTGAGGGTGTGCGATTACTAACAGTAATCGACTTGATCCCAATGAAGTTGGAAACAGAGTGCTACGTCTCTATAGAATATTGAATCACTTATATCGCTTTTGTGTTTTGTTACTATATTCATTTTTATATTACAATTATACAGAATTTATTTACAAATGCTTATTATATTTCGTATCTACATTATTTTACAAGACTTTTTTGATTATTATTACATATACATACGCTAGTAATTATCTAACGTAATCTGTGAAATAACATGCACACACCATTAAAATCAATTGGGCAACAAAGAATGATCTGTAGAGGTATTTTTAACACACACAAAGTTTTTCATCTCACCGAGGGTGTAAGCTCGGAGAGGCACTCTCGTAGGCATCAAAGTGGTCCATTTGTAGCCTTATTGTTTGCGGAGTGGGCGGTGGGTGGCGTGGTGCCGCAGACGACGTCGCTCGCTCGTGGTATAAAATTATGACAAGTAGCGATTGCTTTTTTTAATTGAAATGCAAGCTCATATTTATTATGCGGCCCTTTTTTAGCAGGAACTGTAATTTTCCACTTTTGGTTTTGTTTTTAAATAATGAATATTCATTGTATGAACTACGTACATACGTTGTATATCTGAGTGGCCTGTTGCAGCGACTAGTGACCGCTGGAGGTTTCACAAGTAAGTCGATGCACACTAATAATTATCTACATAAATATTGATTTAATGTACATGTTCCTTTGTTTTGTTTACACCAGCACCAGAAGTGGCGTGCTCTAGTTTCAATAGTATTGATTAATAATGATATTTAGTTAATTATAATTAATACATTTTAAAAATATCTATTTGCTTGCTAAGACTGTAAGTAACATCGCAATTTTCTCTTCGTACTACTAACATGTCATTATACGGTCGATTTAATTTTTACATATAATATTAATACACAAATGATATAAAATTTTTATTAAATTCTTTTCATCGGGAGTTTCTTAAGCGATAGATCGCTCTCCTCTCGTGTTCCGTACCGCGTGCTGCGCCACCTCGCAGAGCGCACGCGCGCCCCTCTATACGTACACTTGTTGTGCTCGTCTCCTCGCATGGCCTAAGTTAAGGGGCAGCGGGTAGAAGGTAGATAGACATTTTTTATGATTAAACGGTAGAAACCACTTCCTTCCTGTTTGTATAGAGTACAGACGGATCGTTAATGTTTTTATCTATTTTTGTTATTTATGTAGTTATGGACTATAATGACTAATGTATTTTTAGTTATTGCTTGGTTTAGGGGAATTTACCAATAATTTAGATTAGGGGGTTTATTTTTAGTATTATTTTATTTATGACGAAGCCAGTCGTGGCGCAGGGGCACAAATTTGCAATTGTAAACACGATAGGTTGTGGGTTCGACTCGGGGCAATGAAACATTTAATACTAGAGACTCAAACGCAGCTTCGTTAGCTTCAAGTTATTTTTATATTATAGTCATAAATAAAAAAGTTTTTTATAACAAACATAATATCATATATGTGTTTCCTTTATTTTACCGGGTCGTAGATTATGTTTTTGAGAAAATATTCATATTTAAAAATGTTTTTGTTGAAAAAAGGCGAAATGCCTATGCCGCCCGATGCAACCAACTTAATCAATATATCAGACGCTTTAATGATAACCAAATGTCACTATTTGTAAATATAGCTGCAACGATCCTTAAAACAGTCATTCGTGTCAACCGGAGACGTGCGCCCCGCGCGTGCTCCGTGTTGAGTAAAGGAATCTTTTCATGAGGCGTTTTTTTGTATCGTGCCTATAAAAATCTTTAATATTATAAATCTAACTTATCTTTTATTTTCTGCTTTACGGGTTCGAATCCCGCTACGTTTACAGTTCACGTTTTCTAAAACTTAGTAAAGTGCAGGCGGTTACATCCTCGACTAATGGGCTATCTTAAGATTCTAGAGACAAAAAGAGAAATACCTAAAAGTTGTCCCCGAGATTAGTGCGTTAATCTAAACTAACGGCCGGCTAACTGGCCTTATAATATCAAGTATTATATATTTGTTTCCCGAGTGACGGCCGCCCGCGCCGCTGAAATACCATGAGGTATACGATACTACTTGCGAGAAACATTGTGTTATAAACGAATATAAAAAAACCGGCCAAGTGCGAGTCGGACTCGCGCAGCAAATGTTACGTACCATATTGTGTAAAAAGGGCAATTACTTGTTGCATGGAAGCCTCCTTAAATACAGACATGTGAATGACAGACGAACAGCGGAGTCTAAGTGACAGGGTCCCGTTTTAACCTTTGGATAATACGTGTAACATATTTTTTTAAACGTAAAAAACATGTATGTTTTGAACTATATTTTGTGCTTTGTTTGTTAAGATGCTTTTTTTATATAATTGTGGAAAGATCGTCTTGATGTCGAAAATTGAATAGTGGTTATGTAACAAGCAGCACAGCCTCTGACCTGCTCATGCTCTGCTAAAAGGTAAATCACGGCGTTAGGTTTAGCCACTCACTACGCAATATTACGAAATTAGGGCGGTACGTAGGGAAGAGAGTGCGGAGGGAAACGGTCTTAACACTAGATTCTGCCGGTCTACCCCGCTGTATAAAACGGTAATTGCGGATAATAGTTAACAAAAGAACTTTAGTTACAAACGCTAGTAGTAATCACGCGTGCGCCCTTTAGAGAGATGTTAAGTGTTAACGTAACGGTGAGCGGTAATTAATTCTGTCTCAAGAGTTCATTTGAGGGAAATCACCCCTCCCCTCCCCTCCCCTCCCCTCCCCGCTCCTTTTTGCCACTTTGTCAGATCTATTCGCAGCTTCTCAAGCTGTATGTATATTATAAAGCAAATGGTGTTTGTCGTTATTTCTGCCATGAAGTTACGAATTTGGGTTTTCGAAGGGGCGGCTATATGCTTTTTATCGCATAACACGGGAAAGCAGAGGGTATTTAGAATTGAGACCCTCCGGTGTCCACTTTCTGCCTTCAATAGTTTTTTCCCGTGTGAGGATCAAACTCTCTGTGCCATCTTTGTTTCTTTTACAGTCTAATTGTATATAGAGCTATTAAATAATAAAACGCTGTTCGCATCACCCGCCCCTCAATGTCGATACTCTTTCCACTTCGCTTACATACATAATACCCGCTACTTTATTTATACTCTATTCTGTTGGAGTTATCAGGTCTACCACATTCTACTCACGACAGACGCCCCACTCGTCCGTCCCACTGCACCACGACGACCTCACAAATAACATTTAATTCTATCCAATGAAATGACGATACTTGTAACTTTCGTTAGTTTTACCGGAGTTTGTTTTAAAGCGCTTAAAGTGTGGGCGTGTGTCTAACGAGATATTTATAGATCTTAAAATACTGGCTTCGAGTATTGTATAGATTAATTTCAAACATATCAAAGCCAGCGACTGTAAACGTTTATGACCGTAAACAGTAGTTGTGGGTTCAATTTCCGTTTGAGAGAATGAATTTTTTTCATTTTCACGCCGTTCAGTTTCACCACTCAATACGCAATGTCTCGTAAATTGAGCGGAAAATTGGCTCCAGTATGCCTCTCCTGGAGTGATGTATTTACATGTATCCAATACGCAATTTTTGTGAAAGACTTGTGTTTTTTTGCAATATAAATTAGAGATAACATTGAATATAAAATTAATACAACTTTTTTTTTGTTTCAGGTAAGACTCTTGAAAGACACTTTACTACTAATCATCTAGATGGTATATATTTTGAGTATCTTATAATTAATATTAATAGTGTTCTGTACTTCATGAAGACAAAGCCGAGCTTCTCACTTGTAGTTAACATAACAAATACCGTTTGTTAATTTAAAATAATGGCGGTACTCACATTGCTTTATGGTCAATTGACCAATTGAACCCCCGACCTACGGCTTGTGTAACATACCGTGACTAAGTGTCATGGTAGTTGAGCCTTAAATAAACAAATACATATATACCAGTATAGCTTACAATTAGTGTTATATGAGTGTTAGTATATAACTGTTTCGTCTTTAACAGTAAATGGAGTGTCTTTTATATTACTATCCATATACTTTTTTTTTCTTCTACTTTGTCCTTAGAGATAGAGAGGCCATAGATAACGGAGCCCCAAACACTAAAGCTTTTGCATACCTCTTTCACCTCGTCCACTGTCGTCAACTTTGCATTCTTTGCATATTATACATGCCTTCCGGGCGGTGCTCGTGCTTTTTAGGTGACCTCTTTCCAGTATCATCAGTATTATGTTCTCGAAGGTCAACCGATCCCCTTGCCTCTCTTACCGCTCTTGTTTCATAAATCTTTTTTTCCATTCTCTGAACACTCTCACGGTGTTCCCTTCGCCTATACTGCTGAAGAGTGAAGCTGGCACATTCCCTTAGTGCGTTCAAACCTTTATCCTATTCCCACTGCACCACGTCATTATTTTAATGAAACATACGAGTATCCCACAAAATACAATAGTATATACAATAGCGGGTCGTGAGGGGACGTACCCAATGTAATTGCGCGGGTCACTTTAATACTGATGTCAATTGGAAGGTTAAGCGATTGTGACTTTTTTAGTCATACTCGATTATAGTACGAGTCTATTTTCGATTGATATATTTTTTTATATTTAGGCTTACCATGGTAAGCAGAAGGGACATAGTGTTAAGACATTTCGTTCTCCATTTTCGGCTCCATTTACCAAGGCAACGAAATGAAAATAATTCATTCTCCCGAGTGGGAATCGAACCCATAACCGTAGCGCTTTCAGTCAAACGTTGTGCTGATATCACGATGATGTCTATGGTCTCTACGATGGTCTCTATCAGTATTTTCTTGAATCTGGTTTTGAATTCAAGCTCGGATTGGTATTAACTATTGTTTACACTATATTTTTAGGTAAGCAGAGGGAACCCAGTGATAAGACACTCCGTTGCCCATTTTCCGCCGAATTCTGGAGGCATTGCGTGTTGAGTGGCGGAACTCAACGCCGCGCTTTTGCCTCGACACCAGAGCGAAGAAATGGAAATATAATAGAGTACATTTCAAATTGTGGGCACAATAAAGCAATAAGCAACAGGGTCTGGTCGGCACCATTTGACCCCTCTCATTAACGAGCTGGGCCCGTTCAACATTCACAATTAAATACTTGATCTTTCTATTATATATTATAGAGACTGTCGTGCCGCAGTAGTACCTACAGGGTCTTACCCCTATCGGGTGAATGAATTTGTTTTCATTTCCTCGCTCTGATAATGACATTTGTGTCATTTTTGCCGCGTTGTGTTTCGACACTAAGCGCGCAATGTCTCCAAAATTGGGTTGAATATGGGAAACAGAGGACTTGCTTGCTATATGAAGGCTACAGCGTGAAGCTAGCTAGCTATAAATACATTTAATTTATTTAAGTGAAGTCCATATACTCTTAAATCCTTTTTAGGGTTCTTTACCTCAAACGTAAAAACGGAAACCTTATAGGATTACTTTGTTGTCTGTCTGTCAATAACATATACCATCTATCAATTAATCATCATCTTCCTGAAATTAAAAGCAAATATTGAAGCCTACGGTCCTTTGGAACACAAAACAATAAACTTCTAAGTAAACTAAGTGTAAGTCTTTCCTTATCACTTCAGCTTCAGAAACTTGATATATTTAAGTTTTTTTGCAAGATGAGCAAATCTGTTTCTCTTTCCATAGTGATATAATGAACTTTCATTAAGTGTTAGATATTTACAAAGCCGGTTTCACAATGGCTGCTGTTCAAAGAGACAATAAAGCGTAGTCTTTAATCTTTTAGCTTTTCTTTCGTTCCCAACATTAATTGAAGCACTGGATTTGAGTTCGACGTAAATTAATAATCATTTAATTATTTTAATAAGGGCTTTATTTATTGCCATTTTTGTTTAAAGTTTTGTTCGATACTTTACAAAACTGTCTCGGTCGATGTCACAATATAAAAGAAGAAGCGTTCATATAAAAAATAAACAATTCAGTTTAATGGTTGACCCAAAACTTCTTCTTGCTAAGAAGAATACCCATTTCTATGTCAGTTAAGAGACCGTTTCATACATTTGCATAGAAAAATACCATCCGTCCCATTTAATGTTTGCTCCGCCCGCCCAAGATATGGATTACTTAGTATAATTACAAATACTGCGACGGTGCCCGCCCTAGGTCTTGTGTTGTACGCCGCCTTAAGATTTACCACGGGCGAAGCCGCATACAAAAACGAGGTTGAAATATTTGTTTACATTCTCTTTACCTCCCTTTACTTTCTGATAAATATATCACCTCTCAATAATTTTGCAAAAGTGGCAAATTTCAGCAAACAATCGAAAATGTCATCTCCATTTAATTTCACTCGCCGGTAATTCTATTCAGCGGCGTCCCGATCGGGTGACACCTAAAAGCATTCCAATTGGAACAATTTGTCGTTATGCTGTCGGAGTCCCCGCTGACCTTTTCACGCTGTTTCGTTCAGCTTACATTACGTTAGTTTTCTTATGTATATATAGGTATATTTAGTTTCTCTCTGTATCCTGCACAGCAAGGTAGGCAGAGTAGGAAGTCTAGTTTTAAGACACTCCGTTCTCCATATGGGCTTGATTTTTTTAAGATATTGCGTGTGGAGTGGCGGAACTCGAAGCCATGCTTTGACTTGTTGCCAGAGCGTGGAAATCAATATAATTAATATCCTCGAGTTCGAATCGAACCCTTAATCATTGTTTCGAGAATTTCGAGTCTTTCCCAATCCGGTTGAACCAAACGCGAGGTTAGGTTTTTAGGCTCTAAATATATCTTTTAAAAGCGTTTTGTGTACATGTATATTTTTACTTAATACACGCTCGGAAAGCCTTAATCAACATTATCGGAGTACAGGTGACAGGTGTGGCTCACCTTTTTTATAGTTGATGTTTTGGTGCCGTAATTAAAATTAGAATTGTTACGCTTAATAAGTTTTATAACCAAATCTTTTGCGTAAACATTTGCGTAAAATTAATATTTTAAAAATTGCATTCCTTTGAATCTGTAACGTGGCGTAGCGTAAAAATAATAATGTCTGTTGTAGGTTCGATTCCCACTCGGGGAAGGAATTAATTTCTTTTTCAAACTCTGTTAAAATGGCAAAGCGCGACGTTGAGTTCCATCTCAGTTCGGAAAATTTTCCGGCTTCGGGAACATAGTGTCTTTTTAGTATTCAGTAGGAGGTTCTTTCTGCCTACCCTAATATATGCGGGCTACAGCATAAACCTAATAAATATAAAACGTTTTTTTACATATATTATATATAAAGCTTTAATTTAATTAAATTAAAAGTAAAACCGCAAACTTAAAACAAATTTCGACTCGTTATCTCTGCGCCGCCAAGTTTTTTCATACCTAATAAGACGTCGGAGATGATTAATTAGTGACTTCGCAGGATTAAAGTTTGCCATCAAAAGGAAGTCATAGTTGACGCAACTTTATACTCAACTGTGTTCAACATTTTGATAAACTTGGCTTTAATTAATATTTTATATGGTGAAAGCCAGCGTCTGGCGAGGCCAGTCAGGTTCGATCCCCACTCGAAGAGATGAAATATTTACTTAAATTTATATTTCCATTCGCTCTGATGTCGAGCCAAACCG
>FAPJ01010999.1:4927-27903 GCA_001485985.1 Heliconius ethilla aerotome | reverse complement strand
ATGAGATCCATTCGCAACTCGTTACGAACAAGTAAGTAATCGAGATAAAGAGACAATAAACTGAATCAGGCGACATTAAAGATGGCGACCCAAAAGGAAGACGGTTAGCAATAAATACTAATTAACCAAATGTACGCGCAAGGCTAAATTAATATGAGGATTTGCGCTAAGTTATTATTAATACCATCGTGTTATATTTAATTTTACAATTGTGTTACTTTAACAGTGGATAAAAATAAGTAGAGAAGCGAGTGGATTTAAATGCCTAAGTGTGACCCCACTGCAGGTTTATCATTTTTCACTAAGGCATTCTATCTAGTGTTATGACACTCCGTGTCTCAATTTACTCCGAATTTTCGTGGCATTGTGTGATAAAACTAAACGCTACAAACCTGTTTACCAGAGTGAAGTCAAAACCACAACTACTGAGTTAAGTCAGACGTTGCTTGTCCAACTGCGCCACGACGTCCCATATGAATGATTCTTATCAGAATGTCAAACAAGAATCAGTATACTTGATTATTTATATCTCATAATGACTAATTTATCTAATATAAGGAGCAAAAGTTATAAAATATATGTAACTATATACAATAATAATATTAGTTACAAAACGTTATTTCAGTTTTTTTAACTGAAACTTGATCAACATTTAGTACAAAATAAGACCGAAACCCTCAGGAATCGTCAGTTTCAGTTAAGGCCAGTATGGCGGACGGAAACGGATGGCATCAGACAAGAGATCGTTGTTCGCTAAATATAGACGTGGATTTGGTGCGCGGGCGCATATTGGGAGAAATTCATTTTATACATCATTGATTATTAGTGATTAAGGTTGTTTTAAAATAGAATATTTATTGTTAATAAAAGTTGAAAACTTTAAGGATACTACTGACGTATTATCATCACATAAGGTAAGAATGTAATTAATCTGTTCTGATGTAATTGTTATAATATGTACTATTAATAAACTGATATACCTAACCAAATTTCTTATAAAATTAAATAAAATAGATTACAAAAACATTCTATGCAGCAATGTTCTCTGGAACTAGCACTTATCCAGTAATCATCGAGCGTACCATAACCACAGCGGAAATGGCTGAGGCACTTAGTTTTTTCTAAAGGAAGGAAAAACATCTTTGCTATTTCACTAAGTTCTTAATAACAATTTCACAATTGACGCGCATGAAAAATAGTTTAAAATGTGTACATTAAGATGAGTTAGCAATAATCGAAATCAAAGGCCAGGCTGGATTTCTACAAGATGGTCTGGTCGTAGCCACTTTGCCTGTTCAAACAAACAACATAATAAAATGGATTTTGTTGTTATGAAAACATTTCCAAAACTCAAGCAGGCGTAGCACCGACACGATTTAAATCCAATTCACGAGCCGTCAAATTGTAATCTAAAAGAAATCGAAACTCAAAAGAAAATTGTACGCACAAAGTGTATTGTAATGGCATCACGTACGATAATCGATGCTATTATGACATACAAAGCAGAATTGCACCTAACTATAATCCAATATTTATACGATCCGTGACTGTAATACTTTGGGAATCTTGTACAAATCTGATTCTCTGTCTCGTTCTTGCCGTTCAAATTAGGAGACGGAGAGAGAAGGATGAGAGATCCATACATGAGCGTCATTTGTAGGTGTCCAAGGAATGTTTGCACTCCCTCGCCTCTCGGGTCGACAGGTAAATTCGTCCACAAAAGCAGTGGGAGTTCTTGATTATTAAAAGAAATACCTGACTGCAGGTAGACGTGCATTGTGTACGCGCCCCCTCCTAGCGAATAATAGAGTTTTCGGAAATAACACAATGACTACCTAATTTATGTCGGCTGGAATATTATTTTACATAAATTTTCGGAAACGTACCTGAGGCTTTCTTCCCAATTTTTTGTATGGCGCTCCGACAATCAGTGTTTTGGGTGACGTTAGTCTCGGTTCTTGCGGTTGATTTGTTTGTTTTACGGGCAATTTGCGATTATAAACATGTTTTTGGGAAGTCCGCGATTTTATCTCTATTATTTGTGACCATCCTACCACTAATTAAGTAGTTTAAAAATTAAAGTGAACAGTTCCGATGTTAATCTACGCATAGTCGAACATAACGAGGTCACTAACCGCTTCTCCTTATGAATATTAAAACCCGACACTTGTAGCGTATAAAAATCCGATGCAGTCGTAAATGGTATATTATCAAATTCTTGACGTAAAATGATCATCAACGGGAACGAGCTGTGCCGTAAACATGACAAATTGATCCGTGTGAAGTTCTGTGATAAAAAACTGGTTCAAATAGTAGCCTAGAGTGTGGGCGGACATGAATAACACCAACAGTATAATTCGTTGAATTTCGTTACATTGAAAGTGTAAAATTATGAGTAGCAAATGCAATATGTTGCAACTTGCAAGTCATTTAATTTATCCGTATTACCAAGCTTGTAAAGCTCTTATTCTAATCTAAATAAGGGCCGTTTCAAGGTTTATTTCATCCGTTTATTTAAGTTGTTTTCTACGTATTTGTTAGGTATTGACAAGGCGCACTGACTGTTGATCAATATATAATGCATTCAATGGTATTGTACTTTAACGCTATGAAAACATCAATAGAGATCTACCTGAAGTAAGCACCTGCTGGCTTGTACGAACGAGGGTACCATCAAATTTTTATAGTAAAACTTGTGTATGCAATTTTAAAGCTTCTTGATAAAGAAAAAGGTTTTATTTGTATAGGCGCTTTATTGAGTAGTGCAAATCGAAGCGCCGCGTGAAGTAATTCTTTAAATGATGTTAGTATGAAAGTAGACAATACAAAATGCAGAATTGTCTTATATCGTGTAATTTATGGTTGAACCGACCACCTATAACGTCCGTTTTGACTGACACAATTTAATCGTTTCCGTTTTTCGAATGAGCAGTATGCTGTTGGCCCTAATGGCTTACATGCAGCGTCACCGGGCTTAGTAAGACAGGGCTAGGAGAGCTCTAACCTCAGCTTGGTTACCGTAAGGACAACTTAATATAACTCCATATTTTTTCCAAATTGTCTTCATTTTTGTATCCTCATATTTTATTTATCGACAATATTACATTTAGTGTACTAATTTCATCCACCGATGGGAAACATGAATCTGTAATTAAACTTACTTCCTGTTTGTAAACGTAGATTATGTTATTAAAAAAAATGAACGTACTAATACCATATCAAGTTGCTCATTCCCCTCTAATAACGATGCAATAATTGAGACATTAAGATTGTTCCGATAGAAAGTTTTATGGAATAATAAGGTATGCTATAATTAGAAACACTAAAACCACTTACTTCACTTTCAGTCCAATCTATAAGACTAGATTTTTCTTCTAGAAGGTTTTCTGAACTTCTCTTTTCGTCTTCTCCGTCACCTTCGTCTTTGAATACCTTGACCTCGTCCGTGGAGCCCAGGTCGTCGCCGCCCGAGCTCGCTGCTGAACTCGAGTGCGCATGCGGCATTTTCAAGAACCTAACGCCCCAACTTCCATTATCCCATCCTTCAACTACACATACTATCTGTCATCCATGACCGAAAACTAAATTGCCATTTTTAACTATTTATATCAAACACTGAAGATTTGTCTTTCTATTAGATTTACCAATGACATTTGATAAATGATTACGATTATTGTTTTCCACACTTACAACTAACTACTAGGCAAATGTTTGGTTAACTAAACTAAATGAGATCACAGATAACTTTTGTCAGGTTGAACTTAAAACGCTAAAGTTGAGGAGTTCCATCTGGTTTCGTGTTGAATTGTATCTGCAAAAAGAAAAAGAACATTTATAAACACATTTCTTTTTACTTTAAAAATAAACACATAAATTAAAATTTTCTCTTATATTTTTCGTTGGTTCCAGAAAAATAAAGCAAAAATTAAGGAAATTACGTAAGCCAAGTAGGCATCAGCCTAAATTTATCTTTTAATTCGCCGCATTGTGCTTCCATATACAGGTCAAGTTGGCTGTCAAGCACTCGTCAAGTCCCTGGCCTCGGGCCAAGAGCCTAAGAAAACCCGAGCGAACCAAATAACATATTGGCTTTGAAGCGATTCGGACAAATACGCCCATCCTAAAATGTTTCACCTCCAATCAATAGTCATTTATATTTATAATGCTAGTAATTAACATATCAAATCAGTCAAATGTTGCAAAAGACAAAACTAGATTTAAACAATATTAAGGATACTGAAACATCAAGATGTAATCTTATATGAATTTAATATTATAATTTATATTAGACTAGAGTCTCGCTTGCAGTTTTGCCCGTGAAATAGACTATTATTATACTAAAATAGCGAAAGTATATTAAGGGAATATATTTTATTTTATAGTGGGTAAAATTGATAAAAATAATTATATCTAACTAATATTTTTGTGCCTACTAGAAACCTACCAAAAAATGCCTAACCTACCTACTTAGAAACAGAAGCTCTTGGATTGTTTATGACAAACCACACTACATTGTTAAATTATGCATTGTCGGAATTCAAAGTAACAGGTGAACCGAAACTACTGATAGGGCTTCGCTAGGGTCAACAATACTTATGATTCGAATCACGATCATATAGGCGCCAGGGAAACCATCAATTATGGTAACAAAGGGGATACCTTAATAGTTAAGCTATAATATGGTTGCGTATTATAGTTGTATGATGTAATTTACAAAAAAAAAAGAATCTAGCGATTCTCTCCAAATGTGGTAAAAATCATGAAACTGTACTGCTTCCAAATATTTGTTTATTTTAATTAAATATATTTATGTAATTCTAACATACTATGTTTTTTTGCATTATAATTCGCACAGTATTCAAAGCGTCAATGATTCGCTCGTAATTTTATCAAAATGGGCCAAGACTTATCAAAGTTATCGCACCTTTAACTAATCTAGGTAATATTGTATATAACTAACTATGTTTAACGCATAGAGCAAGCCCGTAAATTATATCTAATATAGAGAAAATTAAATAACTTCTCATTATAGGCGTCGGGTCGTGCCGCTGTGATACAGAGAGTATAAAGGTGATTTGTGAGTTTGATCCCGTCTTGGAGGTATTAAAATTATTTTAATCATTTTCCCCGCTAAGGCAAGCTAACGTTGAGTTTTACCACTCAAAATGGTATATCTCGAAAAATTTACTGGAAACTTAAGAACAGAGTGTAGGTTCTCTAAAAAAGTGTGTTGTTTTTTATTATTATATAGAAGTCTCACGAATTTTCTAGTCGCTACTGTTATTACACCGACTTTCAAATTACCTGTGTTTACGCATGATGATTATATTTATCTTGTAACAAGTATTCATTAGTATGAATTAATGTTGGGAATTGATAATTAAGCTTATATTATAGAAATAAATTAGTTTAAACAGCATTTATCTTATGCCATCTGTGGTACTTATATTTACATATTAAAAAAACAATGCTGTGAAATCTGTTTGTCTATTCAATTTGTGGAAATTAAAGTAGTCTACGAATGAAGGAAAAAAAAAGAAATTTATAACTATTTTAGTGCTAAGTATAATTTAATTTTTAATTTTTACAGTTATAAATTAAATACGTTAAAAATGTTAACTTTTCGTTATTTACTAGTAACCATTAGAAAAATAATAGTAAAATTTAAAATAGGAAAATAATTTTATATAAGATCAATCATTCCCGGAGTAGCAATCCTTATACAATCATATGCTGTCTTCCACTATGCTATAGTTATTAATTTTATAGCAGGTTAAAAAACGAGAACCTAGTGTTAAGACACTCCGTTCCCCACAATCATTTTATTTGAGAAACAAATAAATTGAAAGCTTCCAAGACCGAAGCTCTACCAAACTACACTACCGTCAATCACATCAACTAAGGCAGCGCACGCGCATCGTAGAATGCATTTGTCATATTGGTATGTGCACAATGAATGTGGCCGACACGTTTGAACGGAGTTATGCATGACAATGTGCACTTGTATTTAAATTCGAAGCCATAATTACTTCTCTCATGATAGCAGGGTGAGATATTACTTACTGTACCTTACACTTAGGTGTATTACAAGCTTTCTCAAACTATGTTTTTATATTAATTTTAAGCACACAATGCGGTGTTTAGTTACGCCATTCAAGCACGTGTTGACGAGTGACGCACGGTGTCTCAAATTCAGAGAGTGGTACCACTGGGTACAGTGGTACTCGGATGATAGGCAGGATACAAAAAATATTAAAAGCTGATAAATTTAATATATGCGTAACATATATATAAAAACATCTTTTGTTTTACAATTTATGTATTTATTAAGCGATAATTTTCTCATTTATTCAAATAATAAGTATTAAGTATAATATATAAATTTATTTTTTCACATTTTATGACCGCTTTAATTATAATATTAGCCGTTTATGAACCACAATAGAATTTACTAAGCGTAAAATTAATTACTTATAAAACTATTTTGGATTGATGAAATTTAGAGTTTTTTCCTTAAGAGATAAGAACTAAATTCCTTTGTATAATTAAGAATTATACATATGTATACGTATATAAAAATTATATTTTTATTTCCGCAATGATCGTGCGTTTCGTATTTGATTTTATATTATATCTTTTATTGCCTATTATGTGAAGCTCAATATATTAGTCAGTTTTACGGTTATTATAATAACAGGTAAAAAGATTGAAATAAATTTTAGTTATTCAAAGATATTATAAATCATAATTATTTAATTTTTATTGTTGAAGATTATAAGATTAAATGACGCACAAATTCGAGACATTGTTTGTTAAGTGGTAGAAATAAACGCCATCTTTTCCAAATTCGTTTTCCCAAGTGTAAATCAAACCCACAATCATATCCTTTAAACTCAGAGACTGTGTCACGATAAATAGTATGGAACGTGTAAAATTAAGCCTACCATTTACTAACTTTCATTAAGAACAAAACAACTTAACTCAAGTTTAAATTAGTACTACATAAAAATAATAGAAAACAGAGAACCGTCAGCTATAGTTAGGTTTCTCACTAAAACTAGTAAGGTGCCAAGTGCAATCCATTCAGGGATATACGCCAACTCGTTCGTCGGATGTGGCGCCATTGCGGCAAAAACAACAAAATAATCATACTTAATGCTTATTTTCATGTTCTATAAATCAAGAATAATGTGGAATAATAATTCTCTGTCTTAGTTGGTGCTTGTAGGACTTGCTGACTTAAGCATTGGTGACATCTATCTAGATTCTAGATTATATTTTTGAAGCTTTTTTCTGCAGTTGATTTCGTTTACTACTTCATAATTCTAAATGTAATAAGTTAAATTACATTAATTATTAAAGCTTCGTATGCCAAATTAATTTTGAAAGTAGCATAAATAATCGTGTTAGACATCTCTTAATCTGATAAATAATCAATTTTATTTTATTAATATTATCTTAGATTTTTTTAAATATCTAAATAATGATTTACCTGTGGACCCATTTTTGATTAGGTTTAATATTAAAGCTGTAAACCAATATATTGAGGACATCATGGCGCAGTGGATGACTATAGACGCTATAGTTATAGGTTTGGATTTTATGGAAATAAATAATTTTATTTTCCTCGCTGTGTTCAACGGTGGTTTTGTTATTCAATATGCAATATCTAGAATGTAGTATAAAGTGGGGAACGGATTGTTTACATAATCTCTCTCGTCGTCTCTCTGCCTATCCTGATTGGCAGAAACGGGAGACACTAAGCAAACACATATATCGCAATATATTTCGACTCGTAAACAGCCAGCCTTATATAACAATGCTCATAGAAAAGAGCATTAGCATAGCAAAACTATAGTAGTATATCAAACGTATGATCTATCATTAGCATCTCTGGCACTGGTGAATATCTGATGAACGACCTGGATGCGTGGATTAAATGCCTTCGTCGTAGACAGTTTTTAGAGCATAAATATATACATATTTTTTAATTTTGTTTGAGCATTTTCCTTTATTTTACTATTATTTTAATCTAAACGCATTCGCTCTGTGTGTAAAAGAGAAAAAAATGCATTACCCCGAGTAGAAATCGAACCCACAAACGTCGTGTTGACAGTCAAACTTAATATAAAAAAAACTGTAAAAATCACACCTATATAAGTTAACAGCTTTATCTCATATTAAACTCCTATAAATAAAATATAATACCTATGTAAGGCGAGTGCTAAACTGTGAATGGTAATGTATAACCTTGCTTTGTAATGGGTCTTGCCATCGAACCCATCGGTTTTATGGTGGTTTTTACGATTGCCACGCGAAACCGTTGTTACGAGTGTTTCTCTAAATGATTTCTGTTTTACATGATTTGCAACAGCTTTCGACGATCAAGATTTATGTACTTAATAACCATGTGGAGCAGTGGTGGGTGTATAGCTACAGCGGACGGTAGTGTGTTTGATGTTAACAAGACTAAACGAGGCTTTGGGTTCTGCCAATCAATATACATTGGCCCGAACATTGGGCGGAAAGTGGGTAAGGGAGTGTCTTAACACTAGGTTCCCTCTGTTTACACCGCTCGATGCCGGATACATGAAGCTAAAAAATATAAATAAATAACTAACTTTCTACGTTCTTTCTAGTTGTATGAATTAGCTAATTTGCTCGTAAATTTTATATTGGTAGAGATTCTTGGTCTCGAGCCAGCTTTAAAATTCTTTACAGTTTTATCATATATTAGTGGCGTATTTCAGTAATTTATGATTATTTCAATACTAAAACTCTTAATTAAATGGTGATTACAAAGAATTTTAATAATAGCATGGAAAATCACTAATGTAAGTACTTATTTTTGGTCAGATTCGAATTAAAAATGATGAAATCGTCAAAATTATTTTTTTCCGCGGGAACAGAGTGCTTTAACACTACATACTCTCTGCCCACTTTGAGATACAGCGTGAAAGTAAATAAAATAATACAATCAAACGCTCAAATCTAAACGCTAAACAGAACAAATCAGAGTATTTAATCCGTAAAATTAAAGACTCAACAACATTTCAACTACGTCGCACACTCCTTTCCTGGAACATGGTCAGTGGTCACGCAATTTGTATTCATACCTATTATGAGACGATCACATATCCATACATTTGTGTTTAAAAAGTATCCTGCTCGCTTAGTTTTACACATTTTGCATAAATACTGCGGCTATAATATTGAATGAATTTAATTTAATTTCCATTTTTATGCGTCTCTTGTAATTAACTGGGTTCGAGAATGATATTCTGCTAACTGCTCTGGTAGACTAAGCGCAGCGTTGAATTACTACTACTTCCACCTGCTTACCTTTCTATGCCGAATTGTGTAGCTTATAACTAAAACGTACTTCTAAATCATGATTTGAATCCATGTTCTTTTACGCATCTGACAATGACTTTCATTTACTTAACTATTCCTGAATTTAAATTACTTTTAATCTTATTTTAACCTAAGATGAATAAATAAAGTATCAAATGTTTCACAAGTGCAAATTACTCGAATACTTTGTCGAGACAAAAAAGAACATCACGAAACAAACAGAAGCACTACATTATATCGAATAAAATAAAGCAAAAGTTTTCTTATTAAGTATCTTGAAAGGTCTAATATGTACGTACGAGTACATACGCGTTATAACAGCCTGTACGTAGCCAGCAGCTAACTCAAATTACAGCATACACTTGTTTTTTTTAACTTAAGTTAGAATGTTGAATCTTTTGGTTTTCTGTTTGTCTATTTGCTTGACGGAAAACATAAAAACTTTGAAGATTTTTTTTTACATACAGAATGTTTGTAATATCTCTGTGAAATTATGAACTCTACATAGCAGGGCAATCAAGACAGATGTATTTATGACAAAATTGCAACACTTCATTCCCCACTTTTTACCCTAATATGCAACGTCCCGGCGTTGCATGTAAGTGGCACAAACAAATATCGAGAATCAAAAATTGAAAACATTCAGTACAAAAAATATAGTTTAAAAAAGAACTAAAAACACGTCTTAGTAATACAAGCGCTATAAAATGTGCTCGGAGCTATAAATTGTACTAGTCCAAATTTGATTGGTTTCCTAATACCCTCTAAAGAGTTCCCATATCCAGGGGTCCATCAGCACTCCAGCTCGTTAATACCTTCTTAGTGTATTACGATGGTATTAACGAGCTTAAGCTACGCGTAACTTTAAAGTTTCTTGAGAACACAAGCGTGTTAAAAAAACATTGTGTTCACAAAAGATTGTAAAATATGAACAAGTCAAAACTTGTCTCAACAGTTTAAAGTTTATAACTCTAAACTAACACGGCTGTAGTCACACACACAGTAGTTAGGATGCAAATTTAAAATCTATGTTCGCACGCAACCACGTCACGTCATGCATTTGCGTCCGCTGTTTATCTGTTAAGTGGACGATTTCAATTATCAACATTATATTGTATATTGCAAACAATTCTAATCCTTATCTTTGATATTAATTTCACATTGGAAATTGGAAAAATATCGTTTATGAGGAATGACATTTTAGTTATAATATAATTAATACATGTTTCTTGTTCATGTTTCTTGTTCATCAATGATTGTAACATTGTGCCATCGCACTTCCGGAGGAAAATTTGGAGAGACTTGACAAGTCACCGATCTCTCCAAATTTTTCCTTGCAGCATAGCAGGGTAGGCGGAGGGAATCTAGAGTTAGGACGCTCCGTTCCCCTAATAAAATACAAAGTTCCGTCTATACGATACGAGAAAAATAATGAAAAAAACTCCAACACAGTCATATAATTTTTTGGGATTGGGATCCTTCGTGTATGCCGAAGGCCATAAATAAGTTCTAAATCGACACAGAAAATGCTGGAAATAATCAAAGATTTATTCTGCTTATGGACTCGGTCCTTTAACGGATATATTACTAATATTTAACCACTAAGAATGTTAGGTATGTTAATTAGTATTAAATTGTTTACTTATTTTCCCTATTGCTCAATTTACTGTTAAACTCAGTAATACAATATTCTTATTTAACACAACAAAATATTTTTTATTCATTCATTTATTTGAACTGTCTTGCATATTTCATAGTATATAATATTTCTTTTACTCATTATGCTGCTAAACTATTTCTCTAATGAAAAAGTATATAAATTGAAGAGAAAGGTGTTCTTTACAGTAGATTAAAATCTTGATGAAGATCTTCAATAAGACGTCGCAGATGTGACCGCGTTCACAAACGTTTTACATGCAAATGTGAGAACTAAACTTGGAGTAAATCTGTTTTCTGTCTACCCACATTTTTAATCTAAATGTTCTCTTATTACGTTCCAGATGAATTTACGTCTTTTGTTATTTAAGTTGTTGGAAAAATTTTAAATGAAAATTTACTGAATGTAGCATTTTTATAGTTTTAAAAAATATATATATATTAAATTTTATATATTTTTCTGGTTGCGTGGCACTTATTTTAAAGAAGATCTTGTTTCTTATTTATGCCTATTTGACCACGAAGTAAAAGATAAAAGCCACATAGTATTAATAGATATTTCATAATATCACTCTTATTTATGTAACACTAGCTAATGATAATCGAGCTTATACAGTATACAATACTGAATCAGCATTACCTATATAATGTATTATGTATGTAATTGTACGATTAGCATTTAGAATTACGCATTTAGTACTTTACATCACGTTCAATATGGAAATTCTCATTTATATGTAACTAAGAGGATATATTGCATATTTTTATTTTCCTATTTGTATAAGTATTACTAAGAAAAATATCAAAATCGGCTTTTCCGGGTTTTAGTCTGTTTAATATTTTTGCTTCGTGCATATCTAATATATTGAATTCGTTATCTCCGTCACGGATAGTCAGTCACTTATGGTCTCCTGCACCAGTATGTACAACTAAGATAAGTATTTACATTTACGACGCAAGTTAAGTTGACTCGTATAGAAGGTTTCCTGTATCGATACTATAATTTTTAAGTGGTCGCAAACTGTCGAATGCTAGAAGACTGTAAAACAAGACTATTATGCACGCGGACTGAAATAAACCTTGAATTGTATAGTCGTTTTATTGCAATTTGCCGTTAGACCATCTCCACATTTCAAAACATTCTATTAGCTAACAGAAACCGATGTCTGTATTTCATACATTATTTTCAAATTGTTTTTTTATCTACTAGTTTTTTTTTTTTAATTTTCAAATAGTTTTTAATTATCTAATTTGAAGCTGCTTTAGCGCATGAGTTCAGCTTTTGCGCACGGTAGTGGGTTTGATCTCCACTTCCTAGTGGATTCATTCCCCCTGGAATTAATAATTTTAATTTGTTCGTTGTAATAAGTGAAAATCCGGTGAGGAATTCCACTACTTAACACGCTACATTGTAATACGCACGTTTTTATTATGTTTGAGAGTTATCATAAAATAAAGATTTACTTAATATTTAAACTTTAATATTTAAACTTATTTAAACCAATTCTAAATATTACTAAAAAAAATAAAATAGGCAAAAGATAAATGAAATAAGAACCCCATAAATCCCTTAGCGTAGGTATTTAATGGTATACAATAGTATTATTCCCATTGGGTCGTTGTGATATAGCGATAAAGATCCCCAATTCATTTGAAAGTACGCATGCGCTGTAAAGAAAAGTTTAAGTACCTATAATATTTTTATACTTACCTACTGAAATTGGAAGATTTTATATATAAATTCTTTTGTAGGAGAATTTTAATTGTATGAATATATAAAAAATATATTTAAAGAAATTTATTTATTAGTAACTTAAGAAATCTACATACATATATGTCAAAAAGTTGAAATTATATTATCCACTAAAATTATATGGGTAGCTAAAGAGAACTTGGAAATTAGTGTACACTACTCCAATAAAGACACTTCCGTTCTCCAATATTCTCCGAATTCTGGAGATATAATATATTACGGAGGTAAGTCAGATTTGGAATAATAAAAAAAACTATTTAGATTTAGTGAAACAAATCACAGTTAGAAATGTTATTGTAATGTATATTTTCCTCCTTTGAATTATCAAAGAAGAAAAACATATTGTTATAACGATTCGGATCATTATAAGTTTTATTACTTAGTTCTGGGAAAACGAGTTTCAACATATAAATTCAATATGAAATTATATATCCTACAATTCTTTCAAAGCTCTACTGTCTTTTTTATACAATAAACAAAATAATATAATCGTTTACTTCATTTTCAAGTGCTTGTCGCATTGTTTATGGTAAGGTACTAGGCTTCGCCCGTAACTCTGTTATGGATTGGCCCCGTTTCATATATCAAGAAACCTCTTTTAGTACCCCCTACAATTTGTAACCTAAAAAAATCTCGTTAACTCCAGTAGATATATCTGTGCGTTGTCTGTCGGTCATTTAATGATGGCTCTTCCATCTCTTTATATATTTTTATATTTATACCTATTATATAGATTAGAAATTCTAAACACATATCTATATTATAATTATTCTATTATATGAGCGGTATTCAAAAATACTCCTAAGTTGGCCACGATGGCGTCCTCGCAAGATATTCTTTAACAAAAAAGACCCCTCGAAACGCCCGCAGTCAGAACTTGCTGACAAATGAACCTGTCAAGGCAGGAGTGACCTTACTCATCGAAGTAATTTAAAATATAGAAATATATATTTTAACACTAAATAATATGGTAAAACATATAAAAATAAAACGTTTCTTCCTATTCTCCGTTTTAAATAATTGCTTATACAATACAAAAAATATTTCTATAAATCTAGGGATATGATCCTTTATTTTTCAATGATACTACTTATATTAACTTATATTTTTCTATAGTAATATTATAAAATTGAAGAGTTTGTTTGGTTAAATATCTTTTATGCGTTGGATAAATCATTTTTAGATTTAGATTTAGGCATAATATGTCAAGTACTTACCACAACGAACGCAACTCAAAACGCAATGCCTTCAGAATTCGGCGGAAAGTGGGGAACGGAAGTGACTTAATGAGAACAGAGGGTCTTAACACTTAGTTCCCAAGTTTTCTTCATAGCGTGAAGCTAAAAACAATTATTATACACAACTCTAAGTTATTTTCTTTTGACCACTGACGCGAAGTAGCAGTAAAAAGCTAGTTTTATATAAAACAAAAACCGCAACCTCTATCCATCCGTACGTTTGCAAAAAACACCGAAACTCGTGACAAAGCATACTCGGGTTACTAATATGCAATATTGTATAAATCAAACGAATCCAACCCTTATTACAATTAATTAAGAGTCATCAAAAGTGGGTTTTGTAAAGCATCGTGTTTCAAGTTCGAGGCACGTATGCGATAAAATAAATGTATTATTTATATTTAAAACTGTTTACACTTGTTACTTTAATGAAGATCGACAAGCGATGTTTTAATGAAAGTACAATTAATGTAAAAACTAGCCTTCGTAATGACAATTGTATTGTATTTATTAACCGACTTCAAAAAGGGAGAGGTTCTCAATTCGGTTGCTGTTTTTTTGTACGTACTTAGACTACGTCGGATTTCTAAACCGATCTATGTGATTCTTTGTTTTGTTCGATGCGTAATAATTGGCGTGTAATCCCATAAATTTTCACTCATTTTGGCCCAATCGTTTTTATTTGTTTGTTTCTATGATTTAAATGTTATAAAGTAAATGTGGCTTATAAAATAAAATAGAGTAGATATAGCGGTAATTTTTTTTAAGTTTTTAATTAATTTATTCCCCCTAGGTGGATTAGTACCCACATTTGTAGTTGTGAGACACTTGGTCGCTACACTGGCACTGCAAAACTAAGCCGATATAAATATATGTTTTTATGTATATGCCCCCACGACCCCAATTAATCATGCCTTATATAGTCTAATATAATATTATATAGTTCATACATGAAGTAAAGCTGCTTTTTAGTTTTTTTTTCATATATATTTTACATATTGACTATATGTACCTATTTAATTAGAGCATGTCTTTGTTCAAAAATGAAAATGTCTTTAATTCTAGTTACCTAAATATATTTGAAATAAATCTATTTTATCCTCATGCATTGCCTAAAGAGCCAAAAAACTGGCATTCCAAAGTTACACCTTACAATAATTTTTGCTGATTGACGGAGCTTAACGCCATGAATTATCTAATTACACCGGCAACACGTTTATAATTAAGTAATATGTAAATATTCAATTTTCATTTAAGGTATTTTTTTTATTATCATAAATGTCTTGAATGAGAAATTAATCCACACACAGCCTTTGATTTATTTGAATACATCACAACGGCGTCATTCTATTAATTATTTTCAACAACTTTATATAAAAAAGTCATAAATAATGAATATGTAAAATTTACGTGGTATAATACGTAAATGTATATAACTAGCGTTTGTAATTATTGGTTAAATCAGAACTAATTAGTGGAATAGGTCAATCATCGACTAATGATGTCAGTTTCAGACTTAGTGCCAAGTCATTTTGTGGACGCATGTTCATACTTCAGAAGTTATACGTCATGTGTTACATATTATAAAAGCGACCCACGCGCGGCTTCGCCCGTTTAAATTTATTGTTATATTATTACCAAATTATACAAAATGTTTTATTCTGAAGTATAAGCCATATTACCGTTAAGTTTCATCTTAATCTGCTTAGTTGTTTTGCGTGAAATTGGCACAAACATCAATGCTTACAAACTCACATTTATAATATTAGAAAGATTAGCAGCATAAAATTACTACAAAATACTGTAGAAATTGTAAAATAATGTTAAAAAGAAAAAATATTATGAATCATTAATAAGCACAGATGATTTAGTGAACAATCACTTCTTTCCGCTTCTATAGTTTCTTTTTATTAATTGTTGACACTACCGCAAAAAAATTAAACAAATCATCATAATCACCATAATTTAGTGAGAAGTTTTATTTGCATAAATAAAGTAACACTTAGTGAGCTTACAATAGCGATGATTTAATTAAGCGTACAAAATTCAACGGTCAATACGCCCAATGTACAGTCAGTACGAAAAATGTTAGTTTTTTTTTATTTTATGTTATTTTTACGCTTCATCCGGAAACCTTACCTAATTATGAGAGACTAACCTAATTATAAGAGAGCGCCAAACGCTACGGTCTCTGTATACCTCTTTCGCCTCTTCCACTTTCATGAACTTCTTTAAGCCTTCCCTTCCCGGTTCATGTCACGTAGCCTTCCTTCAGTATCTTCGATACTATGTTAATACAATAATAAGGCTTACCTAGGTCAGCCCATGCCTCTTTTAACGGTGAATGTTAAGAGAGGCATGGGCAGACTTAGAGGTATAAGTATTAGTAAGAGGTATGTAGCTTGCTCTATAACTTTTATTAAAATGAAAATTATCACCCGCTGAAGACCTACGTGCGCGTGCGCACGTCAGTTTGATAAACGTAATAGTCGTGAAATTTGGTCGTGATATCTTTTAAATGTACCTAATTAAAAAAACGATTTTCTTATCTTTACGCATTTGGGGGATATCGCCCAATAAAATATATAATCTAGCAATAAATAAATTCTCAAATAAATCTCGGCTTACCATTATGCCGTCTTTTAATACATAGTATGTCGGATGGCGGAACTTAACGCTGTATGTACTTATCAGAAAAAATAACAAATCTACATATATTATAACGATTAAATTTACAATAACTTCAAGCTTTTTCCCTAGCGTGGTCAGAGAGAACGGAGCGCCAAATGCTACGGTCTCTACATACCTCTTTCGCCTCGTCATCAACCTCTTCATACATGCCTTTTGGGGGTTCCTCAAGTTCTTCCTTCCAGTATCTTTGATACTGTGTTTTCGAAGGTCAACCGAGGTCTCCCCCACGACCACCGTTACAAATTTACAGTTTAATTAATAATTTTTAGATACATTCTTTTATTCGTTTAATTTGCTTTACTGTACAAAAACATATATACACATTATACGTAGTAACAAATTTAATTGCAAATATCTAAAAAAACTATTCCAATATTGACAGTCGATTTATTTCAGTTACTAATGTAAGCTTATTTTTTGCGGCGTTAGTCACTTGTACAGTGAGAACTACGCAAAAAGTTCTCTACGCCCCCCGACTGAACTGACCATCGTCGGCGGTGTATCCTAAGACCGATAATCACCTATCAATTACGCATCCTTATTCCATATGGGGACCAGTGGTTGTATTAGTAATATTGCCGTGAGACCCCCTTGAACTTAAGGTTTCTCACATGGCTTGTATATAAAAAGCAGATTCACGCTTTTTCCCGCATAGATGGGTAGTAGAGGGCATTTACTGCTAAACACTCCGTTCTCCACTTTTCACCGTGATTATCAAGACATCGCGTGTTGAATGGTATAATTTTATATGAAACGTCTCAGAAAGTGAGAAATAATATGAGGGGACGCCGTGAAACTTGACATACACCCATTCCTCGAGCGTGGATCCAGGTACTCATTTCAATTAAAATTGAACACATTAATTTAAGATAAAAAAGTTGTAGCCAAAATGCGAAAAATATAACATTTTATAGAGTTACTTACGACTCAAAATCATAAAAGTCATAGAATAAAATACGATTACTTCTTTTATGATATTTTTTTTTACTATAAAAGTTCGTGAAAACGGGTCCAAATCGCGATAATTAAGTATCAGTTTCTACGCATCTTTGCATTCCAGTAATAGGACCACTCGCTGAGCGATCACCTTGAAATTCTACTATTTTATCAACGATCTAAAACCATTTAATTATAACATAAATCTTCAAATGGGCATTTTATAGGCTTTAAGTTAGCTAGGTTATGTTTTAGCTGATATTATAATAAAATATGTTTGTTTTTTATCTTCAGACGGCTAGCAGAGACAACCTGGGTATTTAATGTAAAGACATTCTGTGCCCATGTCTCCGCAAGACAACACACGATGAAGAAACGGGAAACGTGTTTTTAGTTATTAAATTAATAATGAACACTAAATACTTTGCAAAAAAACAAAAAGTATCTCAAAAATTTCTAACGGACATAACATTAAAAATTAACTGAAATAACCATTCAAATCTGAAACTTAAAACAATATTAGAACAAAGGGCTATAAATTATAACTTTAATAGTGTCCCACACAATGGACGCTTCATTTTTTGTGTTTCGTTAGTTAGGTCGTAGTCGCCAGGTAGCCGATTGTATCTGTCTTTTTATATGACACCTCGGCCAGAAACTAAATATAATATATAATTTTAATAAATTTAAATATCTTAAAAAAATGGGTAATAAATGTCTCAAAATTGTGGGTCCCTCTGAAATTACATGCCATTCACAAGTCAAAATTTTGGTCTCTTGCGAACAATTTAAATGATTCTGAAGACGTGTGAGTTTATTGTATATATTAATAGACCTAAAAGATTTTAAGCTATGATATTTAAAACTATTATAAAAAAAACCCTTGTCAACATAGTTAAAGTATAAGAAATAAAGTCATCCATTCGACGTCAAAAATCTAAAATCCAAACGATCAGGCGTGCCAATTTACACCACATTTGTTAGACCTATTATACCCAGTAGCAAGCAATTATGGTCTTCACGCAACCATGCCCATATCACGGAACGGGTTTACGCGGATAATTCTGAGACGACTCCTTCAACGCCCCGAGGGATATGTATAAGTGTCTCCTTAATTTTGACTCATATTAAGGACAAGAGACTTGCATAGTAGATATGCATTTGCTTGTTAATTCAGTGTCTTGAACTTCTTATAGTTGAATGACTAAAAACCTTGTCAAAACATATTTAAACGTCTAATTGACGCGATAAGTCTAATCTTGCATGTAAAACATAGACAAACTGACGGTCTGTCGCATTTGAATACCCAAAATATATAAAAATAGTATTTAAAATCAATTCTTAAAGAGTAAAATTAGAGTTCTATTTCGATTGATAATGACTTTTCCTTGGCTTGTACCGTGGAGGCAGAACCGGTTGGTATGTGCGTGAGCTCGTTGAGAAAACGATTATTATTATACCTTTAGTGTATAAGAAAGACTGCGGAATAGACGCCGTCTGAGCCTACTCTTGGAGGCATCGAGTAATTACTGAAACTAATACGTTTCTTTTTTATATTAACTATGGTTTTTACTCTAATATATATCTAGATAAGTTGGAGAAGCTAGAAATGAAAATCAATTATGAATATTATTGCCTCTTGATCAATACAAAGACAGGGCTGTCAACATCATACAACAATATGACGTTGTATTTAGAACTTATCCACAAAAAATAACATCTTTAATCTAGTTATTCTACATTTCAAGTAATTTAAAACCCGTTCACGCTTTTGTTTTGAGCCATACCGTGTCCGATGTCGCCCGACTACACCTTTGCTAATTATTATTATCGCGTTAAGTAAGTCCACATGTCAGCCAACTTTTAGCATAATTTTTATTTGCAAATCCATTTTTGGTTTAATTATTGCTTTTAATAGCAGCTTGCATTTCATATTGTGTTAATGTGTTTGAGTTATGATAATTATTTTTTTTGTAACACCCTATTAAGTAAGGTTACGGCAAAAATGGTTACGATGGGTGAACATAATTTTAATTATTGTTTTTGTTTGTCATAGTTATAATAAAGTAAATATATTCCTTATTTAATATATTGCTTAATATGGTAATTGAAAATTTCGTTAAATAATAATATTAAATAACATTATAATACTTAGATGTTAACTATATTTATTAACAAATATATTTTAATTCTTTTTTACATGGTCTCATAATCATCGATTTTGTAATAATCTGTATATAAATAAGTTATTATAACATATTTTTAAATAGACCAGAACCGTGTCCAAGTCCATACATCATCAGGTCATTATTCACACAATGACAAAAGTACATTGGAAAGGACAAGTGGTCGCAAAAAATAACCAACTGCGTTTGCATAATTTTAAACAGCATATTTTCAACTTCTTCTCAGTAAACATAAAATCGCTATTCCCATAGAAATGAGGGCCGAAACTTTGTTTTTTTTGTTCATTTTGTGACAAGTTCAGTCTTTTCTAGGAATGTCCCATTAAATGTCGACTGAACGAAATTTATTACGTTCCGGTCTATATAACCAGTTTTATCAGTTAATTTTACGTATAACCACTTCTATGATATAAAAATAAAATTATTGTGGATTTGAAAAACAGTTTTTTGACTCAACGTTTGTGTCATTCTTTTTTAAATATTTGATTTTTATATATATTTTTATATTTCATAATGACTGCTGTGAAATGAAATATTAATTACACAAAGTTATATTCGTCCTAACCGTGTATTGACTAACAATAATTAAACGGCCAACACCATTCAGATCGCACCGATTTATATGCTAATTATAAAATATACCAATAAACGCTAAAATACTTGTGTCAATATTTCACTTTTATATGGCACATTAACTTTTATTTTGATGAATGTGCGTGAGAGAGTTTTTAATTTTCTTTTTCGAATATTGGATTCGCATAATGAGTTTTTTATGATTCGAGTTGGTTGCGTCTATCATCTGTGCGATACAGTGGTTCCAGCTTCAATTCTTTTATATGTATAGTAGTGTAGGTATTACTATATACCTACACTATTATACATAATCTACATAATCTACGATACATGAATCGATTTTGCTTCGATGAATTCTCTGTAGTAAACAGAGAACACATAATAATAATTTACAAAATAGTATTAGGCAACAACTATCATATATCATGCAGAAATTTGAAACTTTAAAATATGATTTTGTGGCAAAAATGTTTTCAACAATATAGTATTTTGTTAGTTAGGTACTTCTAAGTATTAATTAATTTAGTTCTTCCCCCCTTCCATGAAAATCAGCATATGGAGAAGTAAGCGCGCCGGTAGGTTCGTTTCACTCTCGGGGGCATGAAACATTTAATATTTCCATTTTCTCGGTAATTAGGCAAAATGCGGCGTTGAGACTCAACATGCAGTACCTCCAGATTTCGCCGTAAAGTGGGGAACGTAAAATGGGAATGAAGTATTTTAACATGAGGTTCCTAAGGGCTATACCCAACATTGTCCAGAATACAGCGTGAAGCTAAAAAATAACTTCATGCTTTCTCCACCATCATATACTAGGATAGGTAGAGCTCCCAAATATCAAGACCCTCCTTTCTCAGCATCCCGTCCAAATTTGAGACATAGTGCCCCCATACATATCTGTACGTATATTATTATATGTTGTATTTCTTAATTTCAACAAAAGAACATTCAAGTAATATGTAAAAATATAAAAGATGACTATGAGAACTCGGATAAGTCGAAATCCATTAATATTCTGGAAACGCGCCGGTCAACGGGTTGATCGTTGTTTTTAAAGAATAACCGACTTTATGTAGAATACGCTGGACAATTGAAAATATAAAGTTAGTTTCCAATAAATTATGTTTCTGGAGACTGTTTAGCCCATTGAAGTCTGATTTTAATGATTTCTGAGATTTTTGCAATTTAAATGAAGTATGTTTTAAGAAAATGCCAAAATTAATCTTTGTTGTGATATAATATTTTTTTAGACCCCATATGTCGTTTTTAGCTATTATCTTTGATATTTTTACAAAATTTACTTAAACAATATATAATTAACTTAGTAGAAATCTATTTAAATATAAACTAAAACAATTTCCTTAATCCCAGGTAAATTCAAACGGCCATAAATATATATAAAAACCGGTACGCAACATCGGTTGCATACAACAAAATTCTGTATGCTGCGTGTGCGCATCAAACAACACGAGCGTATTAGCATTCTCATACTTGCGTTAGTTCTCATAGCCGCGCACGTTGTCGTTAGAGTTAAAATGTTATTTCTTATAAAACATTAAACAATAAAGAATTATATTGTTGTATATAAAATACTAAGTTTGTGCTTACAAACGTAAATCTATATTTCTAGGGTGGGAATCGAACTTACTACTGTCACTTAGCGTTTACTAGCCACTGTCCTGCCTAGACCTCGTAACTTTTACTTTTTTAGTTATCGTCGTATTTTTGTACATACAATACTATAAAAAATCAAGTAAAATAACTAAAGACATAAAATGAATGATTCTTTCTATTTTTAAGCACTGTCGCCCATCACTAATTAGATAACATAAATAGAGTAATAATATGTTACTAAAAAAAAAAACAAATGTTTTAGATAAATAAAAGACACATGTACAACTAAGCTCACATTTTTTGACAGCTGACAAGTGATAAGACAATTTAGCGCGCCAGTAATTTTAAGTGAATAAAAAAAAATAAAGTTAATTAAACACGAGTACTTGCCGAGCGTAGGAAATGCGATTATATGAATAATTCATTCGAGATAACGACCAAAATAAGACGATTGTTCGCTTCTGAGAAAGAGCGTTTAGGTTTCTTTTTAGGTTTGGAGAATGGTATAAAGTATACCTACCTACCTACTCTTTATAGGTAGGTGTGTATAGCTTTTTTAAGTTTTCCTTTTCATTGTTGCCCTTTTTTAAAATTTTCCGCTTTATTTTTTTAAGTTTTTATGTCCGCAGGGACTTATAAAATCTTTCCGTCGGTGTAGCGCGCAAGTTTAATTTTCATTGAAAATATATTTATGTATTTAATTTTGTTTCTTAAAGTTATAGAACTAAGGTAATTTTTAACGAACTTATTGTAATTATATATTTTAAAAAAAGGGTCAACACTGTTTGTACAAATTGCTTCAGCAAAAAAGTTGGCTGGCATATAATCATTATTGCGCTACTATAAATAAATAAGACACAATGTGGAAAAAGTTTTAATGTTTTCCCATTTAGATGTTTATATCGTGATAACATGTAATTTGACGCAAAAACTATTTAATATAAGGGCATCCCAAGTTTTTTTTACGAAATATCC
>FAPJ01010974.1:0-16814 GCA_001485985.1 Heliconius ethilla aerotome | reverse complement strand
GTTAAGACACTCCGTTCCCGTACTGCAAACATTAAATTTCTGAAACATATTTTTAATGTAGTTTAGTTTTCTAAACAGTTGCGAACAGAACAATTACTATCAATTTCACACACAGATGATAGCAACAAATTATAATTGGAATCGAACTCGTATCCGTCGCTCAGTTCTTGTCTTAATATTTCATAATTTGCCATTTGATGTATTTACTAACAACATAAAATAAACAATGTAATAATAAGGTGGCTCGTTCCAAACGTGTTTTTTTTTCTTCTTTATATTACATGCATGCATCTTTTGAAATTTTAGTTTTAATTAATAATGTTAAAACATAATGTCATTTGAAACCAATCATGATTCAGCATTCATTTTGCCAGTGTCAAAAAAAAACAAAACCAAACTAGTTTGCATTTCTCGTCTAAAATATCCGACTACAAAGGATGACTAAGGTTAAAGTCATATTAATTAATTTTACAAAAGTATACATATTGATAAAAGTATTATTTCAATGATATATTTGATTAACATAACTGTTTAATAATATTTTTAGATTTTTAAAATAAGAAATATTTTTTTATCATTTGAAAATTATGAACAAGTGGGGTAACTTGCGAACTAAACAGAGTGGTTTCTACGATTTCAAAATATATTTGTCTATCTTTAGTGTTGGAACACTTAATTAACACTTAACGTTAAATATTAATATTTATTTTCCAGAGAGTTCCTAACGATCTGTCACGCAGCTCTTCAGCTAAATGCAAAATTGATTAGCTCCGATCAGATCACGTACCAAGAGGCTTTAGAGTCAAACTACTACAAGCTAAGTGACTCTCTCTCCACCATGTTAGGTCAGCCACTCCAAGACATACTGGTGAACGGAAACCTCAGCACTACAGTCACTGGCGTCGAATTAGAATCTAGCAATGCTTAGAACATTATGAGAAGAAATTACTTAGCATTGCGCTCGCACGGTGAATTTACCGTGCGAGTGGGAGGGTGCCGTTCCAGAGAGAAGCTCAGAGCAGTGCCTGGGGCTTGCGACTCGAATGTCGGTATAAGAGGACTCTTTAAATGCGTATTAACACTCACCTCCACTGTTTCAGCTCCTCTCTCTACCGATGCCAATTTTGAAATGATTCTAGTAATCTAGTTTTTTCAATCAATTTCTATTTATAAAATAACCGTAATTTAATTGCTGGACAAGAAATATGTTGTGTCCACGGTTACATCTAGTCTTTTTTCAACAAAATGACAATTTTTATAATAATCTCAATTATTCACCGTAATTTATAATATAATTAAGTGGTTCATAGATTGAGTTATCGTTAGTCAAATACATTTGTTTGAATAACAATAGCTATTGTACTGTTAATGTAATGAATCTTACCTATTTTAAACAATATATTAAAAAGTATATGATACTCTTTCCTCTCTTCAACTCTTTTAGTAATAGTATTTAAAATATTAAATTCATGAAAGATTCGTTTTTATTTTTTTCATAAATATATAGAATAGAATTATTACTACATTAATGTCACCAAATAAATTTCAATTTTTATCTCAATGTATAAAAATATATAATCTCAGTATATAAAAAAAATATATGAAAAATTTATAGGTTTTTAAAATTTTAAGTAGTTAATTCAAAGAAACTCTGTTATTGATCTTAACCACTTCTATATACTTCAAATTAAAACAGAATACAACTTCAAACATAACGAAAAGTATCATGAAAAGCGGAATACCACAACGTGGAGATTAGATCTCACAAAAAATATAAAATAAAGTATTAATAAGACAAAGTAATAAAATAAACAAGTCAACTCAGTCAGAGATATTTTGACAGAGGTAATAAAAAATATTTTAAAGAAATTTATATTCTACTACTATTTCTGTTCCTAGAAATGCCAAACAATTGTACTATGACCTAACATGAAGTTGCTAACTTCGTTACTGAATTTTTAATTAATTTATTATATATAAAATAATAAAAATATAACGCAAATTCCATTTGTTTAAAAATGACTATTTATTACGAATCACTAAATATGACAATAAAATTTTATATTAATAGATTCTAACACTGACTATATAACATGAAGTTGGCAACTTACTTTTAGTAATTATAACATGGACACCGCGACTAAAATTTAATTATAAACGTCAATTACAATGTCTCCATCCTTTTTACAGAAATAAAAATATACTTGTAGTTGAATTTATAATGTTACATCTACCTTCCTACATATAAAACTGCCAATCAGTATCATTACATAACATCTAAGACAATCATCGTCATACATATTTTACGTATAAAATTTACAGCCATTCTCAGAGATTACAAATACTATTAAATTAATATTGAATTGCTTGATTTTGTATCTGATTAAAGCCTCTGAGTGTAGCTGTTAAAATTTTTATTAAAGGTAATAAAATAAGAAATTGACTTATATATTTCAATATGCTTTTTATTAAATATTTTATCATTAATATCACAGTATGTATAGTATTTAGACATACATTTTAATAAAATGTAATTATTGAAGCATTTTCTCTTTATCTTTTTATTGTTTACTTTTGGTATTACTATGGTATATTAATATAGTAAAAATCATTTGAATTGAGGAAAAATTTAGATTCAAATTCAGAAAGAAATTCAGTCCATTTGAACAATTGTTCCTCGATTTGATTCCAAACTGACTACTTGTTGTTTATGGTGAAACACATATACTAAAAGAAAAATCATTATAAAATCATTTACTGTAATCCTGATATAAGATTAATATCCTCATTTTAAAAGTATTATAGCATAAATTACTTTTACTGAAGAACTTGAACAGAATAAATCTAGTAAGCATTATTACAAGCACATTTTGCCCAGGTTTTGATATTTTTTAATTTGGCAATGTTGTGAATACTAATTTTAATAAAGGACGATGTTCCATTATGTTATATTTATATTAATTTTAACAATTACAACTTTTTAAAATATTCACTTTTTTCTAACTTCACATCGTGTCTCAAATATAGCAACATAAAACAGTAGTGTTAAGATTTTTCACATTTAGTACACTGCATATTGAGTGCACTTTTCTTTGCAGGGAAATGAAAATAATTTATTCCCTCAATTGAGGATCAAACCCACAACTATCGCTCGCACTCAGACGCTGCGCCACGGTTGATTAAATATCAATCAATACATTTCTTATATTCTTATTAATTACGAATTAAATGGATAACCACTCAATAGATATAATGTAATGTTTCATTTATTTTGTTTTTTAGAGGTTTATATCGATTTATTTATTTTGTTAATATTATTTTATGTTGTAACATGTGTTTCTTAATGTAAAATTAATATATTTTCAGTATAAACAATACTCTTCTCATTCCAAAATATTGTAACTTAATTTTTTATATAACAAATTTGTTGTAGTTTAGTCTTTCGACTTAAGACTTTCGAGCAAACTGTATTATCAATTGATTGTTATTATGACTTAATGTACTGATTAAATATGTAAAAAAAAATTTTTATTGGCCATCCAACATTTTATAAATGACTCTGACTAAATAATTGAGAAATATTAAACCGCTAATTACAATTTAAGAAAATATTTTATTTGGAAATTAAAGAATAGAAATATAATTTTTTCCCTAATATTTATTTTTAAATTGCCTTAATATAATAAATTATTTTATATAGTACTTAATCTTAATTTCATTATTAAAATTGTTTTGTATTATATTTTTATTTACGTATTAATATTGTTACATAGATTGTATGTAAACATGCCATAAATATGTACACACATAAAGTAGTATTTAAAATATACCTATGCACAAATTAGTATTAACCAAGTATTTTATACTTATCTTGATCTGATTTGTAAACTGAATTAGCTGTTTTAATACATTTATAAGAATAAATCTTTTTTTATTAATCTCCACTGACCATTGTGTTTATAAGTATATATATATATATATATATGTATATTTAAAAAACACGGCCTAGTACGAATTGGATGCGCCTACCGAGGGTAACGTATCAATTTTATGATTGTATTATGATCAATAAAAAGTATAACTTATAAAAGTTGACAAGATCACGTTTGCACTTTGTATATATTGCACACTACGATTGGTATCTTATCTTCCTGATTATTTATTTTTAATTAAAAATATATAAGTATATGAATATATAATCGTTTATTTCTTTAAAAAAATTAAGACCTCAGTGGGTACATTTCCACCCAGGGTGTTATAAGACCCAATCTAGAGTATTTTAATGATGTCATCAAGATGATATGGTATGCCCTGGTATGCCCTTTACGGTAATTGGTCGAAATACCAATAAGAATAACTATTAACCATGTATACGTTGACAAGCACTGAGTAGTCTATTGTATCTGTGAGTTTCCGTATTTACAGTCTGTGGTATATGTATAATCTTTATACTTATTTTATATTTATTCCAATCTGACAGACTTTATAGTTTGCTAAAAAGATATAAACTTGTACTTTTATTGAGTCTTTTTTATTGGTGTCAATTTGTTTCAAAAGGACATGGAAGACGAATTAGAAGACAAAGTTTTACATCAAACCTACGTGTCATTTATGAAAATTTTGTCAAGATTAACTAGCAGTGTTGCGTTTGACACTCCAGTAAGCTATTTATGGAATATGGTACGATTTTATTTACTGCGATCAGAAGTTTTAATATTCACTCTCGGTATTATTATATTCTTGATGTATCTTCAAACTATCGGAATATGGAGCAGAACACTACTCAGCAGATTATCACAGGCAGTGAGTCCTATAGGGGCCGTTCAACGTATGAAACTATTGGAAGGTTCTGACGCTGATAAACAAAGCTGGGAATTAAAGGGGTCCCTAAGTGCGGCTTACGCAATTAAAGGGAGAAGAATGCATATGGAGGACAAATTTATTATTAACGAAAACATAAACAACTCTGGCATATCCTTATTTGCTATATTTGACGGACACGGCGGAGAATTTGCTGCCAACTATGCTAAGGATCATCTTATACAAAATTTATATAATAAAGTTGTGGAATTGCATGCTTTCAAAGATGGAAAACAAATTGTAACACCACAGCAAGACATTCCTTCAATAGAGGAACCTAAAAAGGATGAAAGTAATGTACCTGTTGAAAGAAAAATTAGCTTTAAAAAATCGGCTAGCACTGCTGATGATACGTCTAAAAAGGAAATAACTGATCCAGATTTACTAGCTCAACTGTCTAAGGCAAGACCAATAATTACAAGAGAAGTGAGATCAGTAAAGCCAGTAAAAAATATTGCTGTCCCTCTATCGAGCTATGTAGATAAAGGCAAGATAAATTTTGGCAAATTATTAACCGATGAAGTATTAGCAGCTGACAGGCTACTTGTTGAAGCTGCCAAACGGTCTATGAATGTTGCAGGAACAACAGCTTTGATTGCTGTTTTAGAAGATAACAACCTAATTGTAGCTAATGTTGGTGATTCAAGAGGGGTCATGTGTGACAGTCGAGGGAATGCAATTCCAGTATCATTTGATCATAAACCACAGCAGGTATTGCTTCTTGTTTTCTGGAAATAATAATAAAACTAAAATTCTTAAATTTACTTTGAACAACCTAAAACAAATTTATATTACTAAAATTGAAAACTAAAAATTGTTTACAAATATAAAACAAACTTATTTGTTTCCATAGGTCCGAGAACAGAAACGAATAGAAGCAGCTGGTGGATATATAGCTTTCAATGGAGTATGGAGAGTAGCTGGCATATTAGCTACATCCCGAGCCATGGGTGATTATCCACTAAAAGATAAGAAATTTGTTATAGCTGATCCTGATATTTTGACCTTTAATCTTAATGATCACAAACCCATGTTCTTAGTCCTAGCATCTGATGGTCTATGGGACACCTTTTCAAATGAAGAAGCAATAAAATTTATAAAGGAACGATTGGATGAACCTGATTTTGGGGCTAAAAGTTTAACTCTTCAGGCATATTATAGAGGGTCAGTTGATAACATAACAGTTCTTGTCATAAATTTTTTAAATAACAGGTATTCAATATCAAGTCAATAAAAATATTTATTTATTTCTAACAAAATAAAATTATGTACGAAAACCTAACAAGTTATTATAGAAAAATTATAATTTGACATTGTTGCTAACTAGTGATTAATTAGTAGAGGTTTTGAAGCTTGAGTTTTGTAGTATAATTTGTCATGTGAATTTTATATGCATAGATTTCTTTTTTCTTTCAAAATAATAAGTACATATATTTCTTTTTAATATGAAAAATCTTTTCAATTTCATTATTTTTTCTTTAGTTGAAAAAGTACTAACTAATAAATAAAGTTGTTCTTTTTATCAAAAAGCTACATATAATAACATGTTATGTATTTAATAGATTAACTTACATAAATAAGCAGTCCTATATTAAATTACATTGCAATGTCCAAGTCATGTCCAACTTTATGAGTAATTTTTAATAAAATGGACTAATATTATAAAAAAACAAATATTTTATATTACTTATGTATTTACCATTTAAATTTCCTAGACTATATATACCAATGAAATATATTTTATTATATAAAATTTAATATGTAAAATGAGTGGTTGTGAATGTTATTTGAAAAATAGCATTATAATTTTATTATTACATGCCAATTTAATATGTAATGAAAAAATATTGTGGATATGAAATAATTAGAACTAGAAATAAAACATATATGTATCTTGTATTAATAATTCAGATATCTTGGCTTGTTTATGATTTTTATTTTGGATTTCATAACAGGTGCATATGCTCACAATTCTGTTTGTCATATTCATTGTCTCACCGCATAAATGGATTTGCAGACCATAAGACATGTTGATGGTCTCTGAGTATAAACAGGCATCAAAAAAGAGGGTTTACAGGAGAAAGGAATAAAGTTTTATCTTATTATTAAAAATAAATAAAATAATAATTATATACTATTATACTACACTTATGTTTAAAATTTTATTCAAATATTTGAAGAGCAAGATGAACCTTTATTCTTCTACTAACTTTCTCTTTTGACATGTATATATTGTAACATACACTACAATATTATTTGTTATATATTTTTTAAATACTGTGTTGCATTTTCAATATAAACTCGTAGAATGGCATAATAATAATTTAAAAAAGATGTCTAATGAATGTTGTAGTTGTAGTACATAAAATATTTATGATTTAAGTTTAATAATATGAATTTTTATGTTATTCATAGTTACTGAGCCTCGAATGTATTAAATACTTAAATACACTTATTATTTCCAAATTTTATTGTACTAATATTTTGCATTTTCCCTAAGCTTTACTTAGCCATATTTGGAAAGAAATTTTATAATTTGTGCTAGTCATTGATATTTTCACTATTACATTGTAAACTTATTATATTAGTGCAATATCCTTAGTATGTCTATTTTAGTTGTGATAGTATTAAGTACCAAATAATGTATGGTAACATATATTTTTATATACCTAAGTGAAGTTACCTATTTTTCTGCAAAATAATGTTTTTTTATTCATTGATACTTGATTTTATTAATTATTTTTAGACTTTGTTTTCTTGTGCATAAAGCCTTTTGTCCAATTTAGGGCCAATTGTGCTATTGTTTTAAAAACTTACAACTCCATATCATTTAATAGGTACTAACATGTTTTATAAAATAAATAACCAGATTAGCATAAGCAGGTACAAATTTATTCACATGTTAATTCGATTGCATTACCCACAAATGGCCTAATCGACTCGAAATTAGTCAAGGCAGAAGTTTTTATATATATTGTGTTTTTTTGTAATAATTATTATCTAAGCGGGTCAGAAACTTGGTAAATACTTCTTAATTAGTTATTAAAAACTTTTATCTATATATATAAATAAAATTGAAGTGTCGTTCTGTGATTTTAAAATAATCGATTTTTATCAAGTGCACATAGTTATTTACACGATGCTAAAACAAACAATTTTTTTTGTCTGCCTTTGTCCGGACTAATCTACGAAACAATCGGACGAATTTTTCTTGGGCTATTAGTTTACTTTTTATTCCGGAATTTTACGCCGAGATACCTATATAAGTATGGATGTGGAGTATGGATATGGAGTAATTAAATATTTTTCAATTTAATATGACAAAATCAGTTGAAATCGTAAACATATAAATTATGACTTACTAAGTGTACAACAGTAAACTAAGAATAACATCTCACAATAATATATTGGTTTAATACACGGGCGCAGCCGCGCGTATTGAATAATTGTTTCCCCTTTATTTTTGTACCTGTATATGCTCAAATTGTCGTGCATAAATGTCTAGGTAACTTTATAAAAATGTAAGTTATGAAGTCTCCACTCTGTGTTGTTGTAAAGAAATACAGGTAAAAATAAATTACTTTGTGTTGTGTTTCTGGACTTTATTTTAATATCATATACTCTTAATATCATATACAACTGGACCTATGCCTTGCCTAATGATCATAAGTTTAAAAATAAAATTCTTATTCAATTTTCCTTAGTTATAAAACAGAAATTAATTCTGATCTTTGTGCCCCAGGGGCACAGTGTGCATGTAAACGCGACTGGTTGTGAGTTCTGATGATCTTCAACCTCGAGGGAATGAAATATTTCAATTTATGTTTTCATTTCTTCATTCTGGTGTCGAAGGTAAAGCGCGACGTTGAGTTCCGCCACTCAACACGCAATGCCTCCAGAATACAGTAGAAAGTGGTGAACATAGTGTGTTAAAAAATTAGGAATATAGTGAACACTAGGATCCCTCTGTCTACCCAGTTGAGTGCGGAATACAGCGTAATAAAAAAAATAATAAAACCTAGATTAACACAGATAACTTAAACTCCATTATAATCCAATCTATACTAAGCTATGTGTACAAAGCAAAAACTTTACAAGCAGGAAAAAATAAAATATTTAAGAATACCTATAATTCTATACATAATAAAAATAATATACAACTTCATTTATATAACTTTGTGGCAAGTAGTATGATATAATGTAAATTACCAATAAAAAGTAAATATTAACAGCCTGACTTATTACAAAGCTTGCTGGCGGTTAAGCTATTTTTTTTAAAACAATCAATTGTTGCCTGACTAGATTGTGACAATATGACATGGGAATGCAACAAAAATGTACCTAATAGAATGAATAAAAATGTTTTTTTACATATGTTCCATTTATAAATCCAGAAGCTTATTCTAACATTGCACTTTTTATAAAAATATAAGGCACTGTAAAATATAGCTGCTTATGGAGTGCTGGAATAAGCATATTATATTTATATTTCTAGGCACGAAAGCTTTTTACCATACATTATTGAGTAAAACTGATCTATTTTACACAAGAGTTTACTTTGAAAATAACAAAATAATTAAATATGCAAGTGTAACCTAAATATTCTTTTCGCTGTATTACTTTGTGATAACACAAATAATTATAAAAAAACAACATCATTTTGTATTCAGAACTAAAGTATCTCAAATTCATTATCAGAGTCATCAAATTGTCTATCAACTTCTTCAAATTCTGAAATAAAAATAATCATTAAATATAAGTTTTTAAATGTCAATTTAATACATAAAATGGTTTTTTTTATTACCTGTAAAAAGAGAAGTATTTTGTAGATCAATATCATTATTACATGGTCCCCAGTGAGCTGGACGTTTTTCACATATTTCAAATAAAGGCTGGCTCTCTTGCATTAACTTATTTTCTATGGTCTCGCACAACTCATTAAAGTCATTTCTTGTTCTACACAAGAAACACTAAAAAATCAAAGTTCCATTTTCAAAAATTCAAATAAGTAGCTATTAAAAATGTGAGTTGGATTGGCCTACCGAAGGTTCCATACTTTCATTTACAATTTCATTATTGTAGGTTAACAGCATAGTTAAGCTTATATAAAATGTGAATCTTATATGGAATTAACTATATTTTATTTTTTATATGAAATTAATAATATTTTTCTGTTATATAGGTAGTTACAATATATTTTTTTCGAATTTGTTCCTTCAATGGAGCATAAACGCTTGAATCGAAATTTGATATTCATTTTAGCTTTGATATTAATTTCTAGAGAAACAGAACAACCAACAACAAAGTGAACCTATAAGGATTCCGGTTTTTCTTACACTGTACGGAACCCTGGAAACAATAAAATAAATTCACAGTATAGTTATACTTACCACTGCTACAGAGGGATCCATAGCTAACATTGGTATTCTTGATGCAAATTTACAATGATAAGTACAGTCCATTTCTTTTTGTTCATCAGTTAATTTATTCTGAAATGATTTACTTAGTATTATTTATACATAGCTTATCCCACGTATACTGAGGGTAGGCAGATGGAACGTAGTGCTAACACACTCTGTTCCCCACTTTCCGCCGAATTTTCTAGGGATTGCATGTTGAGTAACTACAATATTTTTAAGTACTGGATAAAGGAACTTACTTCAACTAAACCTGAACGTTGCGTGGTATGTGGGTCTAGATATATAACTTCGTCCTCTACGCATCCAATGAGATAAAGTGCTTGATTTGGTTTCCCACCTATTACACCAATCGATTGGGATGATTGAAAACATATCTGAAAAATTAAATTAAAATCAGCTTCACGCTGTATCCCGCACAAAGCAGGGTAGACAGAGGGAACCTAGTGTTAAAACATTCCGTTGCCCATTTTCTGCCAAATTTATAAGTATTTATAAGTCACTCTCAATTTTAAGATTGATCTTGAGATGCCGTTTTCATTCATAGATTATATTATTAATACTAGGTTTCCCTTGCCTATCCTACTAAATTTATTTCGGATATGATATGAAGCAAAAATTTGAATTAAGCTTGTTAATTTTGTATTAAATTATATTCCACATACTTTAAGGCCATCAATATAAATCGGATTTATTTCGCTCAGACCAAGCCTGAGAGGTACTATGAGTAAAAGAGGCATCCAATCTGCAACTATGTCATTTTCTTGTGTGAGAGATGAATCCCCTCTGTCATTGTTAACAATGCATTGTTTTACTGCAAAAAGAACAACATTATTTTAAATATTTATTTAACAAATGCTATTCAAAAAATTATAATACCATATTACGCAGCTAAGATATTAGATATGTACACAACACACAATTTATTATAAAATTATCATATATGAAATAAATACACTATAAACCCAATTAACCAAACACTGATATCAGAATAAATGGAAAATATATTTAGAAACTATAGTGAAGAGAGAAATGTAGAAACTCCTAAATGTTCCATAACTTCACTGTGGGGACGGCATTACAAAAAGAGACAGCAGCCTTTTTACAATAATCACATTCAAGGAATTCATCAGAAATGATTGCAGCAGTGTCATTCAGTGCAATTTGCAGTTTGGCATAATATTTTTGTATGTAATATTATACAGCATGATTTTTATATGTTTTAATATGTTTGCAATTTTTTAAAGATTTGCCTTTCTATTAAATATTATAAATTTTTTTAATTAATTCCATTTCTATCACATTGGTTATTAGGTTAATCACAAATCCATATAAATAAGATATTGATAATTTATTTCTTTAATTTACTAAATACTATGAAAATCTTTTGAAATTACATTGGATTGCACAATTATTATACTCACATATATCTTCTTTGACAACAGTGTTGTCTAATGCTACATGAATAAATAGCGAACTCCATTTGTCAAAAATAACTAATTTCCTGAAATTAATAATGTATACAATACATTTATTGTCACAGGCTATTCAAAAATAAATAATTGGTAGTTCCTTTCTAATTTAGATGGTCATATTACTTAAAGTTAGTTGTCAGATATTAATACCATTTCCTTACTTTAGAACTTGAGCAATTGTATTTGGTCCAAACCATTGACCCACATCTTTTCCTTCACTTGCACCCATAAGTGCTACTTGATGTATTGAATATGGGGCTTGTTTCCTCTCTTCAAATCTTTGAACTATTTTTAAATATGTTGGATCTCTAAAAATACAATATTTAAAGGTATTATTAGAAACATAGGCAAAAGTTCTTTATAGTGTTTAATATTTTCATATAAATTTTAAAATTTTTATACACCAAAAACAGATACAAGCTATTTTTCATAGGTTAGGTATTTTACCTAACCTATGAAAAATAGCTTGTATCACAACACTGTTATCCGTTTGGCCACTAAATTTACATCTTCGCTGAGCAGTATCCCTCAGCAATCTCAACATCACATTTTGTCTTGTCAGAGCATTGTTGAACAAAAGCACTATCCCAAATGTTTAGACCAAGCTCTTAACTATCACATTCACAGTCTAACACTATACCTGTGCTCCATAATCTCAAAATGTATATATTGACAACCAATACATATAGAAAAGCATAGAATACCTTGTTTCTGGTGTCCATATCCAGTCAGAAGATAAATGAATCCTAACTAATGCCACACCCAATACCATTTGGCCACACCGTAACATACAACCCCATCCTTTATCTGATGTTAACCCTTCATCTCCTATAGATACAAATCCTTTTCTATATGTACACCAAATTATGGAACTTATATCTCGTCTTATACGATCTAAATCTATAAAAGAGAATATAGAATATAAATCTCATTTTTCTTCAACGGTAACATAAATTAGCTAAAGATTTGTTACCTTGAATTGCACTGTACTTTTTTCCCAATATCCAAACATTTTCTTTTGTTTTAGGAATATCGTCGGGTTCCGTGTTATTAATGTCAGGCGTAAGATAACAAATATCAAACATGGCATCCATGTTTGAACATAGTTTTTATTACTTTATGTATATTTTCTACTTTATTTCTAAAAATACGAAATATCAAACATGAAACAGCTGACAAAGAAACGATATCCAGAAACAATTCAATACGTAGGTATATAGGTAGAATACGTTGTTATGTTTTGTAAACATGTCACTTATTATTCGAAACGACATGAACGACATACAGATAAAATATATTAATAATAGATACCCATTATAAGGTATATTGGTGGGTTAATATTATTGGACAATAGTAAAAGTACCGTACGGCACGGTAGATTGCAGAAACCCTTGGGTCAAGAACTTAGGTAAATGTTTTCTGTAATAAAAACCAAGGTTTATTGAGTCTCTTGGCTCTTGCGTAAACACTCGTGTATCGTCAGTGGTTGAGCAGACTGATCTGTCATTCTCATTTGTCAATTGTCATTTAAAGTCGAGTTTTTGAAATTTTATAATTTTTTAAGCAAAGAAACAGCTATGAAATAAAATAGTGTATTTGAAGTAGGATTTTCTTTTCAATATATAAGAACATTAATAACCTAAAGAATATTCATAACCATTAGTTGGGGCTGATTTTATTTTTAGAATTATGGAGTCTAGTCAACTAGATTATGTGGCTCAAGCTTGTATGGATTTAACTGAGGCAATGGCATCAGCAAATAGTGAAGCTGAACGGGATTCTCTCATAATAAATCATATTAAAAAAGTGTGGCCAATAGTTCCACCTGTTGAAGATTTTAAAAGAAGTATAATTGATTTTATTACTTAAAATTTTTATTTTTTTACGCAATCAAACAAATAATCTGTGACTCATTTACATTTTAGATTTAGATTGGGTGAATGTAAGTGAACCAATATACTTAAGTCAGCATTGTATGGAGAAAGTTGTTGTTTTAGACTTTTGGACATACTGCTGTATAAACTGCTACCATATTTTACCTGATTTAGATCATATTGAAAAACTACATAAATCTGATAATGGACTTGTTGTGGTATGTAAATTATATGTTTTATACTAGTTTTAGATTTATACAGTCTTTAAATTATATGTTTTATAAAGTCTATAGAAGGATTGCCAAAGATGAGTAGGCTGGACTGGGCTAGAGTCAAAACTATCCTAGTGTTAATACAATTTGAGCTCAATGCTGCACATACCTTGTTTAGGAAAATTGGAATAATTATTTCTACTGAAGGGGGATCAACGCCACAAGCAATTACATTCAGATACTGGATAACCACCTCACACTGGGCCACAAAGCCAGAGCTTATATTATTTATTTTTTACTGCAACAATTTAAAAAATTATGTATGAAGTACAACTATTTTGATTTAATACAATATATTATTTTACATTAAATGTTATTATAGATTGGAATTCATTGTGCAAAATTTACTAATGAAAAAGTATCTAGTAATATAGAAGCAGCGGTTCAAAGGTACAATATACACCACCCTGTTGTTAATGACTTGAATAGTTGTATGTGGGAAGCATTAGGTATAAGATGTTGGCCCACTCTCCTTATTTTAGGTGAGATATTATTTAAACAGCAATTATTTCTATATATTAGTTATCTTTAAATACACACCACTTGATACATACCCCCAAGTTCAGTTTCCTATGCTTTTCTTGCTCTTCCTATCTATAATTTAATTGTTGTGATTTGTTTGTTTATACATATAACAATAGTTTTTGTTATTACTCTGGCACAATAACCTTTTAATATACATATATATATATTATGTATGTTATGGTGTAAATGTATTTATAAGGCTGTAACTGTAAACACATTGGCAATCCCCACTCAAGGTTAAGAAATTAAAGATTTTTATTATTAACAATTAAGATTTTGAAGTTGTCATGGTGTATGGAAAAAAAAAACTGTAAATGCAACAGTCCCCTCTGCCTACTTTGTGGGATAAGACATGAAGCAAAAGGAAATAAAAAGAAGTTTTGAATAAAAAATACTTTATATATATTGTATATTTTATTGCCTTAATGATAATATGTTTTTAAAAACATAATGTCATAATAAAATACTTATTTTTAGGTCCAGGTAATAAGCCTTTATTTGTTATAACTGGAGAAGGTCATAGAGATGAACTTGTTTCTTTTATTGGAAACACATTACGACATTTTGCATTGCGGCTCTCTAATACAGCTATACCCATAGCACTCAACTCACATGTAAAGGCAAAGGATACAGACACACTTTATTTTCCTAGTAAGGTTTGTGAATAGTTAATGCTCCAATAAAATCATTGAATCATGTTAATTAAGCTTCTACAAGTACAATTTTTTTTATTTATTTATAAGTTCTCTTTAATATGCAAAGATTTCAAAGTTGTTGAAAAAAAAATCATTGAAAATGTAATTGAATTTGTATGCAACCTTCACAGTTTGTGTCATACTACAAGCACTAGGCTATCGTTGCTACTTTCTGCGAAAAATGATGAAGGCAACCTATAAATAAATTGGGATAACTATTAAATTATAGTTTGTCGAATTTTGATAATTTAACATCTGTTTTTTTTGCTGTGAATTTTAGTTTTATTATCATGTCATTAGTCACTCTCACTAGATTGAACTGAATCAATTGACATAAGGGTCATTTATTTATTTTTCTCATGTATATACTTTTCTTATTTCCTTCCTGTAGTTAGCACTGAACCCATTTTATCGTGGACGAGGTGAAGAGCCATTTTTGGCTATCTCAGATACTGGAAACCATCGTGTTCTGTTGACGGACTGCGCTGGTATTATATTACGAATTATTGGCGGACCGGAACCTGGACTTAAAGACGGCAGTATGTAATATTATTATTTAACTATAATGTTATTTTTAATTTGCTATTCATATAGTAAAGAAAGAAAAACGTTTAGAAACATATACCTAACAATTTCAGTGCAGTGGGACACGAACCCGCTCCTTTTAAAATTCGTAGAAGTGCCTCTTAAAGATCTCGAAAGATCGAAATTCTTGCAAACTTGTTAGAACACATTTTTTGTTGCTATTATTTCATATAGAATTCTTGGATAGTATCTGAGAGGCATGTATAAGTAGCTAGTCTACTTATAGATTCTGGATAACATTTGCCACTAAACGAATATTATATTAGCCGAAGAAATTAATATTAGCCATTAAACGAATATACAGTACGACCAACGAGTCGTGGCCGCCCTGAAGTTGGCTGAATATATCTGCGTTGATTTGAATTTAGAATTTTTCTTACTTTTAATTATTGTCTTCCCCAGTGATCAATGCGCAAATGTTCAGAAAACTTAACTTCAGGGCAAACTCGTAAAACGTACTGAATAGTGTATAGCACTAGTTAAAGTAATTTAAAGATTTTTTTTATTTTTTTATTTCAGAATTAAATGAAGCTCGCTTCAATTCTCCACAAGGGCTCTGCTGGCTGTCGAAATCAGTCTTAGTAGTGTGTGATACAAACAATCATTCGTTGCGAGCCATACACTTGGATGAAGGCAGTGTTGAAATATTGGCGGGGACTGGCACACAAGCTATTGTAGGCGATCAAGGTTATATATTTATCATCTGTACCAAGGCGGTCGTAGCGATTGTAAACATGACAGTTGGGGGCTTGACTCCCGCTCGGGAAAATGAAATATTTAATGTTTTGTTATTTCCTCATTGTGGTAATGAAGAAAAGAAACATCCGCACCCTGTACGGGATACAGCGTGAAGCTAAAATAATTATAATAATTTGTCACCCTACTCCTGCTATATGATTAGACCCTTTTGAACAAAATGCTATCCTTATATTTAATTGGCTTCCTGGATAGTTTTAAAATTTAATAAGTAGGTGGCACTTCAGTTTGTGCTTATTGTAGCAGTACTCGTAAAATTATAAAAAAATCACGATATAAACTTAATAATAATAATAATAATATAAGAAATTAAAAAAAACATACATACTTTCATCTTATAAAACAAAGTCGCTTT
>FAPJ01010969.1:0-15525 GCA_001485985.1 Heliconius ethilla aerotome | reverse complement strand
CACTTCCGTTCTCCAATTTCCGCTAAATTCTGGAGGCATTGTGCGGTAGATAGCGGAATTCAACGCCGCGTTTTGCCACGGCACAAGAGCGAGAAAATGATAACATTAAATATTTAATTTCCTCGAGTGGGAATCGAACTTACGATCTGTGATTTCGATTACAATCTGTAATATAGTGCAGAACTAAAAAATACATAGTTATGATAAAAACTAGATGATATGAAAAAACATTTTTATCATATCAAAAATTTAAATGGTAATATATTTTTTTAAGTGAAGAGATTTAGCGCGTTTCTCAGATCTCATGTCACGTTCAAAATTTGCAAACAGAATTTTAATTTTATAAATTTTAAACGGTTTTTTATATTATAAATTTTATAAAAATATTTCTTGACTCCTTGAGTATTTCATTTTTGTGATTTATTAATCACAACATAAAGTAACTAAAAATAAATTAATTAAATTTAACCAGCTTCACGCTGTATCCCGCACACAACAGGGTAGGTAGAGGGAATCTTGTCGTGTTTTGTTGTTACAAAAGTAGTTTTATACTTATATACGAAAAAGTTGTGGCGTTGAATTCCGCTACACAACACGCGATGCTTCCAGAAATCGACGGAAATGTAAAAGGGTCTTCCCTCTGGTCTTAACACTGGATTCCCAAATTCCCTCTGTCTACCCTGCTATGTGCTACTATAATATACGATAAAGATAGTATAATAGCGCTTAATTTTCAACTTTCAAAGTAGATAAGTACGTATTTTTATTAGAATCATTGAATCTAGAATCTAGAATTATTCTATAAGCGAAGTACCAGTCAAAACCTAGTTTTATTCCAACCTAATATTACCATAACCAGTCGTCATCACACACAATATGGCATACATACATATTAATGCATTTTATAATTCTATAGAATATTAGTAATTCATATGACCTTTAATCTTATTGTTTAAATGTTGAATGTCCGAAAAACTTATTAGTATAAATTTAATAATTTCATTTTTATTTTAATTTTGAATTTCAATAACTGTAACCGAAACTTCTAGATGTTCCAAATTTAAAAAGAAATGATGTAGATATAAAAGATTCGTATAATTTCGGATATGGGCGGAGTCTAAATGAGACTTGTTTCTGTTTTTTTTTATTTTGCACACATACTAGTGTAGATTTAAAAAAAAATGTTATTAAAAATCTTTTCTCAGGTTCTCTCTGCCTACTCTGTACTATGCGCAAAATATAGCGTAAAAAAAATATTTAAAGAAGTATTGAGTTTGAAGTGAAATTATTAATACTAAAAAAACTTATGTCGTTGTCCTTCAAAAAGTATTACCTTTATCTTACTTGGATCATTAATTACATCGAGCGAAGCAACCAGGGGGCAAGGTCCTCAAGTTTTTAACAAAATAATATTTGATTAGCCTATATCCACCTAGCCAATGCTAAGGTAATCAAAATCTAATTTTATTTTTACCCTACTGTGTTAAAAGTAGGGTAATGTTTTTCGAGCGTATGTATGAACAAGATGGTAACCTAGTGAGCAAATGGAACACTTTTCAATGGCAGTTTAACAATAACTGATACAATTGGTCCTATATAACTAGGCGATTATTCATAATGCCCAATCATCATAAATGCCTTTTCAGCCCAAATGACTGGACGTTTTTTGATATAATTATTAGGAAGTTTCGTGAAATTTATCAAAATTGTTCTCAAAGTGTTATTTTAAAAAACTCGTTTATTATAAAAATATTCAGATTAAACGTGGTGAAACGTCACCAAGCCGCTCTGTGATCATCGATTGTTACAAATATATGATTTATATATTTTATTATACTGGTAGGGACATTATATTTACATAGCTATTATATTTATTGACATAACATCAAAATGTCGACAGTTTAGTCACACGAAAAACATACCGTAAAGCAAATAACACTAGAGACTAAGCAAATATTGATACGGTTTGTACATTTACGTCATTTTTGACGTCGTTATTTCTATTTGATGATTTAGATGAATTATCAATTTTCTATTACTAAAAAACTTTTACTATACTTCTACGCATCCTTGAGATAAAGGATCTTGACAGACGGACGATTGTTGATTTCGAAGTGATCTAATATGACTTAAGTATGTGAGATATATATTCCAACATAGGGAACAGTTAAATGTCATCAAAATCAATTCAGTAGTTTTCGAGATACGATATTGTCCACGTTTTTCTGGAAGAGATATGAACAATATGATCTATTTAGGTAATTAATAGATATTTAAATATTTCAATTAGGAAAGAAAAATATTATAACTATAATTAACAGCTATTTGAAGCTTTACGCTGTATCCCGCACCTAGCAAGGTAGGCGGTAAGGTAAGAGGGAATCAATCCAGGGAACGTAGTGTAAACATCCATTCTCTTTTATGATACTTCCGTTTTCCACTTTTCGTCCGATTCTGGGATCATTGGGTGTTGACTGACGGAACTCAACGCCGCAATTTATTATCAGAACGAGAAAATATAAATGTTAAATATTTAAAGTCATATTGTTTATTATATTATAGGCACTAGGACAATTCAACCATTACCAAATGTACTTTGTACAGTATAGAATGACGCCCAACTTATACCTATTACTAATCTATAAATAATATAAATTACTTTGAGTTGGAACTTAGAACCATCATTTTTATATAGAAAACAAAACTCGTAATTTAAAAAAATCTTTGCAATAGTTGTGGTTTAAATTCCAATCAGAGGAATGCGAATAATAAAATAGGGATTTTCTGAGTTATTAAAATAATGAGTTTGTGGTAAATAACGTAGTTACTAGTATGAACGTAGGAAGAGGGGAGCAGGCCGATCCGTGCCCTCCCCGGAATAGTTTGATGAAAGAAACCATCCCAGAAATTTTACTAACAAAAAATTTGCCCCGAAAAATAAAAAAAAAACAATGTTTAAACGAGCATATCTGTTCAAAGGTAAAATCTAGACCCCCCAGAAAATATCTCCAGATATAGCAATGCTTACTAGTCATTTTATAATATTTAACGTAATTTACATACATAATACAAACATAGGTAGTAACTAGTAAATAATGATCTACGTGAACCGTTATGTGTACACAATATACTAGCTTTCACCTGCGGCTTCACGCCCGTAGTCAAAGGACAATAACTAAGAATTAAGTATTGTACGATAGACGAGTCTTGGTCGCCCTGAAGTTACGCTTTCTACACTTTTGAGCAATGTTCACTCGGAAAGAAAATAGTCAAATGTAAGAAAAAATATTATCCTGTATTCCGCTAATATCATGGTAGACAGACGGAACCTTCCCACTTTCCGCCGAATTATTGATGCATTGCGTGTGGAGTGGCGGAACTCCTCGTTGTTTCTTTTTTTTTCAACATAATATTTAATAACTTTATTGTTAAAAAAATGTTATTAAAGAATATCATGTAACGGCAAATGCATATTTTATAAATTACATATATTTAAATTATAGTGTTGATTATACACACGTTACATTAACAATTCATTATACATGCAGGAATAACATTTTTAATTATGCATGAGAAAAGCAAATAACATTTTAAATAATAATAAAATAATATTTTTAATTAGATATTTATTAAACAATATAATTTATAATCAAAATTCACGTGTGGCTGAATACTTATAAACTTGTGTCTCTAAAACAAAATAAAAAGTAAATAATTTTGCCGCCAAAAAGTGACAACTGTTAAAGTCATTTGAATTTTACTTACAATTCTTTTGATGAAGAAACGTGGAATTCAATTATAATTTTATGTGAAACACAACACTTGAAGTATTTTCAAAGTTAAACACGTTAATAAACGACGACGCCGCGGCTAAGACTGAATTTTAAAATGGAAAATGGTTGCCCGCGGCATTTTATTGGTGAGTTTAACTTTAAACGCTTCACTGTTTATTATGTAAAATTTGATAGTGTGGTTTTAAATTTTATGTTAACTGTTATATATGTCAATTAATATTATTGTTTTCTTTTAACTGGCTATTAGCTTTCACTTGATAAAAGTTGATGAGTCGATTAAAGTATAAAATTCATAGTAAAATAATATTCCATAATCTATTAAGTTTGTCTAGCTAATGAAGGTTATATAAATATTAAGCTTATTGCTTACATACTTATATATTTTCGTTTAAAAATACTACGACGATGTTAGTTTGTACAATTAAATACTGCATTAAGTGAGAGTGGAAAACTAATCATTACTTATATAATTTTAAAGTTTAAAATAACACATGTAGCTTCTAGGCGGTCTTTCGAGCTTTTCGAAGAACTGACTTTTAAATGACCTAAAATATTATCGATCTAATTTAGCTTATAAAGGAATACACTGACAATATGTATAAAAATATGTATATTTACTATTAGGTAGGCTAGTAGGAATAAGGATTTTGAAAGACATGTACCAATGTGCGGGTTGATGATAGTAGACATGACGGTAGAGGTATGCAGTGACCGTAGCGCTCCGTTCGCCTTGGCTACCCCGTTAAAGTAAAAACGTAGCAAAAAATATTTTTGCATAGAAAGGTTTGAAGTCAACAATTTTTTATAAATATTACGTAATAACCTTTCGTAAAAAATTTGTCCGTGGGTTGGGGGTTCTATTCCCACTCGGGGTAATTTTGGGGCGGCTTTGAGTTCCGCCACTCTACACGCACGGGGAACCGTTCTCAGGTTCCCTCTGTCTACATTACTATGTGCAGGACAGAGCGTGAATTGAAAAAAAAGTAAATTGGAGAAATATAAATAAATAGAGTAGGTAAAACGGCGACGAATCGCCTTTCTCGATTTAAAGTAAGCACTTTAAATTTCGAGGTCATTGTGGCGCATTGGGACAGTTGTGGCTTCGGTTCCAACTAGGGGCAATCAATTTTTTTTTCCTTCTCTGGAAAATCAAACACTGTCTCGAAAATGAGCGACAACTTGAGAACTGACAGAACTTCGTGTGCCTGGCTTACCTCAATATACCGAATAAAGCTTCAATCTTAAGAAAAATAAAAAGAATTGGATAAATTTAGGAAATCATTTGCATACTTTGAAAGTTGTGTTAAAGTGTATATTGAAATTTATTGTTCATTAAAATTTATCGATTTTTTTCTTCCTTTGTATCTTATATTTTATTCTTTTTATTTATATTTGATCATAAAAAAATAATCATAGATGCAGTATGCAGATTCAAATTAGAAATCTTTCTCTACCAAGACTCTTATAAATATTGTTGCAAAGAATTGATACAGAATAGTGTGAGTCGGACTTGCGAACCGAAGGTTCCATGCCAATTTTATGATTGTAGGCAACAAGAATACAACTTTAGAATTTGAAACTTTACCAATTTTAATATAAAATTTACCAATTTTCTGATATCTTTTTTCTAGTTCTAGACTAGTCTAGAAGAAGTCTAGTCTATAGTAATATTATAAATCTAAGAGTTTGTTTGGATGAACGCGCCTATCTCGGCGCTATATATAATATCTAACTATTGGTTGTGAATGATATTTTTTTTTGTGTTGGAGAGAATATATATAAAAAACCAAAAAGTAAATAAAGAAACAAAATATATTTCTACAATTATTCTTTATTTCTTATACAATATTTGTAATTTATCTAAAGATTACATATTACAATGTCTTACTTAATAATCTATGAGAGGTTGGAAGAAAAGAAAACACATATTCCAAATATGGCATAAAAATAAAACAAAGCCATTGTTATTTTATTTACTTATAAAAATTACAATTAATTCTAATTGTTTAGAAAAAAAAACATTATTATTACAATATATACGCGTGATTTTATTGTATGTCCTAAATCATAATTAAATATATAAAATAGTAAAAAAAACTTAACACAGATCTAATAACAATAGTTGTAAATAAAAAAAATAAATCAAACATATGGCAAGATATGATTTCATTAATTCTTAAATACTTATTAATAACTAACTAGATATTATTATCTCCAATTAAATATTGTGATTTTTTTAAAATTCTACTGTGAATTCAATTAAATATTCACTTTTATACTAATTTAAAATCTAATATAATCTATATTTCTTAGGCTGTATAGTTGAGATTCTTAGACAGTTCTTAAAATGCGAAGGAAAAAAGAATGAAGCCACAGAGTAAAAAGATATAAAGCTTATTTAATACCGTCAAAAATATTTATTTATTACTTATTTTTATATATTAAATGGGAATGTATTTTACGTATACTAAATACACGTTTTATTCTTATAATAATTAAGTACTGTTTTGGAATGTGTTTATAAATGTTTCATTTAAATGAAGCAAATTATTCATTTAAATTATTAGTTAAAAAAATAATGAAAAAATCTGAAAATGACAAAATATACATTTATTATTTATTTTTAAATTTGTTTATAAAAAAACGTATGAAATACGATGTTGAGTATTCATCTTACATTTAAAGAATAATAAACTAAACTATATTTTTTTTTTAACTAACAAGAAACTCTATATATTTTAAAAAAATAGCTACCTGTTTTAAAAAAATATGAAAAAAAATAATATTTAATATTTATTTGCTTTTAAATAGCAAAGAGAGAACAAAGAGGAAGAGAGACATATTTATTTGTTTATAATATTATCATATTTATTATATATTACACAAAACTAAAATAAAATTGTAGCTTTACTTAAATAATAATGTAAAATAATAAAAAAAATAGTATTAAACAAAATTAGCCATTTTGAATAAAGCTATTTAAATTAGGAATAATCTTAAAAATGGTGAAAATTTAAATTTTTTTTAGAGTTTCCTAATCTATAGATATATTTTTTAATAAATCGAACCTGCGATCATTGTTTTTATACTAAGGCATTTTTTTATTAAGAAAAAATAATAATTCTGACAATCGGACGGATATAATGTATTAATTGCACTTTTAGGAATGTTTTAATTAAAAATTATATTTCACATAATATGTTGATTGATAAGTGTATGCTAAATTATTTGATAGATATGTGTATGTTTTAAAATGGAAGCATTACAATATCTTTGAAATAAATTACCAAAATAATAATGTTATTTGTATAGCATAATAGTAATGTTTTAAATTGATTTTACGTATATACAGTAAATTATTTATTAATTAAAATAATTCAAAGTAAAAAAAGAAAAAAATATATATATAATAAAAATCGCTTGCACCGAGTCGATTTGATTAATCTTTTTGTATTTAAAATAAAAAGTGTCACAGATTATAAACCTCAATAAATAAATCCAATATGGAGGTTGTTGTATTTTCCATTTGTTGTATTTTTTTTAATTACGACAATCTCTATATATATGTATGTTGAATTCTATGAATGGATGTTTGTTGTCTGGACTCAGGTAGCACAAATCCTGAAAATAATAATGTTTTGTATTAGTTCGATTCTTGATTGACGCAATAAAAAGGCAGGTAATTTATAAAGTCAGTTGATAATCAACGTGTAGTTTAATTATGTAGTGTTTGGTAAAAATCCTGATAATACTTTATAATAGATACTTTGAAACATCCATTATTGTTATTTAATTTGTCTATCAACCTGTCAAATTATCATGTAAATACAAAAAAATATTTTGTTTTCCTCGCTCTGGTAAGAAGACTAAGCGCGGCGTTGAGTTCAGTGACTTAACAATGCAATATCTCAAAAATTATGCAGTTTGCGGGAAAGAGAGGGAAAAACTACCTAATAACACCCTCTGCCTAGGATTGAACAAGAAAATAATAATCGTAATATGACGGGCCAGAGTCAACAGTTATAAATTACCTTCAAAGGCATAAAACCCGCTCGTATTTTCATCCGTCTGTCCATATTGCATTCCAACATTATCTTGGAAGTCCAATGTTCTCCATTGGGCGTGGGTTTCGCCATTTCTCTATAATGCTGACAGTTAGTTATAGTGTCGTATTTGCATTGTAAATCACATAAGCGTATCTCTTTTAGTTTTGTTGATCTGTTGAAAAATTAAGAAAATGGAAAATTTAATAGTTTATTTTTGTAACCGACTTAAAAAAGGACGCTATCAGTTTCATATTTATTTAAAGTTTTAGTTTATATTCGATAAAGAAACTGACCTGAAAACTAAATCCATATGTTTATATCCAATGCAATGCGATAAAGGAACGTCGTAAGAGTAATTATGTATGGCTCTAGCGCAAACACGCTCTGTGAACACCGATGTATTTGTTATGGATTTACTGGACACGCCTATTGATATTGTGTCGCATTCTGTGAAAGATAAGAAAAAAAAATATTATTATTACTTAATTTCAAAGGTTCTCTTTGTCTACCTTGTAGTTATCACCTTACCCTAAAAACTCACCTGTTATTTCATCAGATTGTTCAATCAACATTTCCTCAGAACTCCTTAGCAACGCTTCATTAGTTTCCCTTATTTCTGGAACGTTCCTTTTCATTCTGCCGCCATAAGTGCTATTTACTTTATTACCGTCTAAATAATTAGATTCCGCCATTTCTTCGTGAATTATATTTTTTAATTCTTCTTTTTGTTTTGTTGTATTCTTTTCCGGTATAACTGGTGTTAACGGCACTTTATCTTTGATCTCTTGGCGGAACGTCTCATTGTCTTTGTCAGATTTGGAACCTTCTAGAGGTTCTTGGTTTTCGTAGGTTTGTGGTGGGTCGAGGCCGCATGACGACTGAAATATAAATTTATTTAAAAAATACAGACCTAAATTGCAACAATAACGATTCTCAAGTGTAATGTATGTTATGTAGGAATAAGTATACCTTACCAGTATATAAAGCAATAGTTTAGATATGCTTTGCTCAAAATCCTTTAGCAGCGTGAAAACAATGTTAAGATGAATTAAAGAAAATACTTAATATTATACAACTAAAAATAATTGTATCATAATGAAACCTTTAGAATTCAGGACTTTCAGAACGGCTTCTAGTCCCATATTGTTCAAAATATATCAAGTAAAAAGAAATTTGGAATGAAATATTTAAATTACCTGACATTCTCCAAATATGTCCAGTTTATTGTCAGTATTGCTTGAAAACGGACATCCTCCTCCAAGAAGTTCTGCCACGCGAGACGCTGTGAATTGCTCCATATCTAAAACCATACATATTGATAAAAAAACTATTAAAAAGAAATAAAAATTAGCTGAAGCAATAGATGGAGTTAAAGAAATAATTATGCACATAATTTACAATGGCTCTTATATCTCACAATTCTCAAGTACTGTCAGTCAAGTACCCACTAAATAATATGAGAAACGTCATATCAGTTTTTTAGTCATTATTGGCTTTATTTATATTCATAGAAATACGCAGAATAGAAATATAATATAATTTCTAAAATTAAAGTGAAAAAAATACTTACTCAATACATTTTTAACATAATTCTTTGAAACATGCAAAGTTGTTGACGATGAATGAGATTCAGGTACTGTTGTTGTGTATTCTGGACTTGTTTTGTACGGACCTTTCTCTGAAATGAAAAAAATATAGACAATGAAAGAAAATGCCGAAAAATTATGAGATATATAGAATTTGTAATTATTATAAATAATTAAATAATGTTCTCCAATTTCCAAATTCGACTGTCTGAACTCCAGATATTTTATAATGACTGACGAAACTTAACGCCGCTCAATTCATTATCTCGAATGGAAATAGAACTCACAACCATTATATTAACAGTCAGGTGCTCTCCCACTGCGATACGATGACTTAGAACAATATATTTATAAGATAATGCAAGTATAAATATTAAATATGCCATTGTGTATTACCTTTAGCTGTTTTCTTTGCAGTTGCGTGTTGAGATGCTTTCAAGTTCTGAAAATTAAAATGTATTATATATCCTGTCTAATTATTTAGTACTTAAATAATATTAATCTGACTAATACTATAAATGTGAAAATTTATGTAAACATGTTTAATTTGGCTAAAATATAACAATAACATTAAGGAAGCGAAGCCGCGAGTCGCTGGTGTTTTATAAACATACTTGTGGGTTATTACTTATCAAACGATAATTTTCTTATGATAGTCCAAAAAATCTAATTTGAGGTCCAATTGGAGAGTAAAACAAATTATTTCGAGACTTTACATACAAAGCTCTAGGGGCCAAGTAAAAAAAAGATAAATACATTAAATTATATAAAAAAAAACTTAACACGGAAATCGAACCCCTTACCTGTATCTGATTATGATCTAGTACAGCTCTTTGAGGATTACTACCATATATTTTCCCATATTGCGGGTAACTTTTCAATTGCATGCGATTTTCCTTCATTGATAGTAACTCTTGATGCTCTCTAAAGTATAGCGCTGACATTACTACTAAGCTGCAATTGTAAGAATTGTTTGTTGGGTAGGCTGTAGTGGGTTCTTAATATTTAGAATGGAAATTTCTACATATCAACAGTCTTGCTCATCGAAAAGCTGGTAGGCGGAGAGAGCCTTGTATCAAGAGATTCCGTTCTTCGCCTTCCACTCCAATTTATAAGATTGTATACAAGTGGTAAAGCGTGTCTACCAGAAAGGAGATATAGAAAAAGTTCAACAAATATGATTAAAAAAAATAATTTAAAATAATACTAGGTGTTACTTTTCTTACAGCATTAAAGCTTTTTTGTCTACAATATTCAAAATTAAATAAATACTCTTTACGGTAACAATATGTAAAATAAATAAATGTCTATGGGTAAAATATAAACTTGGATTAGACAAAAAAATAGAAGCAACATTCAAATATAGGTAACTTACCAAACAGCCATAATAAAAATTAATATAGTAATAACAATTTGCAAGAATTTGTTCGATATCAATTCACCACTGCCATCACTATATTTATATTTACGTCTGCAACAGAAAGCCATAGAGTCGTCCCTAAAATCATCTTTTAACCATAAACAAGTCTCTTTTTTCTTAGGTACATCACTAAAACTCTCATCCGGTAATTTTTGTATACTATCCACAGCACTAATATACGTTGGATAATCCTTATCTTTATCTTTTTTACTGTCTTGTTTATTGTATCTGACAGAAGTTTTATTATAATTATAATATTTTCCATATTTGGAATAATTTCCGTGGCAATTTTTGCACTGTTTTCGGGTGAATTTTGGAGAGTTGTGACTCAGCTTATGGCAACACTCGTGTTTTCTGATACTTCGTGCGATATCTCTTATTTGGTCTATTGATATATTGCCATCGCTATAGAATGATTTTGATGATGCCGATATGCTTGAAAAGTGAGAATCTGAAAAATATGAAATAATATAGGATTTTGTGAGAGAGGAAGCGGTATTTACGATTTTTACATATTTTAATGACAAATTTTTTTTCTTCAAATAACGACATATGTAGTATATCAGCCAATAAATCAACAATTATTACTCACCATTACTAATACTGGATCGTGAACTGTCCCGTCGTTGTAAAACATTAATTTTACACAATTTCTTATTAATCCTTTCCAATTGGTCGATCCTGGATTCTAAGTTTCCTGTCACTTTGCATAATTCCTTCACAGCTCCGAGGTTTTCCATGAAAATACGGTCCTGAGTAAAATATTATGAATTTTTAAATTATTATAATAGTGATATCTGATGGCGTATGTACTATGTAATCATTGTTGTTTCATATCACATTTATCATATTTTTTTGTCTTCTCTCTTAATATAGAAAGTGTTGTTTTGGTTTATTAGTTAATATATAGCTATCATGAAATAACCTTAGACTAAAAAAAACTGAAGAGAAATAATTTTAAATGTTTTTTTATAGAAGGTAGTATTAGGAGCTTGAAACCGTATTAAGACACTTAGGTGTAATATGACATTTTCATACAAAATGTACCTTATTAACAACAAGAAACTTGGGTATTCCATCTCCATTAGGCAACATCACGTCGCCCGCCTCCTTCACAGCGTCTGGCAACACTCGTCTCACCTCCTGCGCCAACACGCCGGTGTCGTTCAACGCGTTGGTGGTGCCCAGTAAACCAGAGTGCTGGGCAAATGACGGGTCGTAAGTGAATCTATAAGGTAATAAATGTTTTGTAGTTTTATTGAAAAAAATACAGCACAGAAGACCAGAGAAACGTAGTGTGAAGCAAATTTTTTTCAGCTTAATAGTCTATTTGGGGTAAAGCAGGCAGAGGGAAGTCTGAGTGTTATAGCACTCTATTCCTCATCTCATCTCTTCAATTTTTAGAGACATCGCATTTTGTTTGGCAGATATCAACGCTACGCTTTGTCTTCTAGAAGAGCAAGCAATTCCCCCGTTTTCTAAAGTTAGACGGCGGATAAGTGATATAAAGTAAAACGGAAAGAAAAGAAAATTATTCGCCTTAAAATAAAATCTTATGAAAAGTCTCATTTCCTTATAATTATGATCCGAAAAATTGGAAAGAAACTCACTTAACAACACGAATACTCTGCACGTTCTTCAACTGTTGCGCTGTGTCCAATTCTTCTATATTATGCTTAGCTCTCGCATCTGACGGGTGTACTATGTGTCCCATTACTTTAAGATTGCCTGTCAAAAATTATTATATTTTTATTTATGTAAAAAAAACTAGAAAAATTAGAAAGTAGATTATATTTTAATGTATAATTACATTATTGAAAAAAAGGATCTAAAGTCATGCAGAAGTTGACAGTTGAACTAGCATCCAACCTCACAAACTTTACATCTATATTATCAATAGAAAAGATATCACCAAAAACCATTATCTTACCATTAATAACACAAGATTCATCAGGTCTATCTGTATTGATGCCCACCCTGCCGTTGAAATGCACACTGTTTTCAGATACTCCACGTTGCCACCAGTTTTCTGAGCAATCCGATTCGAATTGTCCTGGGTTTGATGCCTGGTGAAGACAAACTACTTAAGAATCTAAAATGTATTAATCTACAAAATTTGTTGGTTGTTTTTTTTATTTCATAATTTAATAGCACGTCTGACAATAAAACTTCAGGTTCGAATACAAATTTGAGTCTATGCCTAGTTTTATGCCCACGTGGCCAATGTACATAGTTATTAAAAAAATACAAAAAATCTATGGTAAATTATTAAGTTAATATGTCGTGACTGCTTGGTTGACTGACTAACTGACTCACTCACCCTAACAATAATCCTATCACTGGCATGCGCAGCCACCATGTGGTCAGCATGTGAAGTGTGGGCTCTCAGACCCACTACCAGCTGGAAGTGCCTCTGGTCGGGATTGGGGCGACCCTTCTTCCTCATGTTGTTGTTTGTTGTTTCCGCAAAATGGAGCCTTCCTACTGTTATTTTGGCGCCTTCTCGACGTACTTCTATACTGTAGGTGAAATTTAGTTTATTGAGAGTCAGAGCTTCCTGTAGTAGCACACCCTTCCTTGATATTCACCATGGAAGGGTAAAAAACACTTCAGGAGTAATGTCAAGGAAGGGTATAGCTAATGTGTGCTGTTATCGGAGGAGGATAATTTCTTAATTTTTAATTTGAATTAGTAGTTCCTGAAACTAGCGCATTTAATGAAACAACTTAGCTTACTTTAGTTTTATAATATTTGTATCGATCAGAGGTTCCCAAACTGTAAAGCGCGTCTCCCTAGGGCATAGCATGATTTCAATTTAAACTATGTAATTATAATAATATTAGAAGATAGGCTTTTAGCTGCAGGTTTCTACGATGTAAAAAGTCTGGGAACCCTAGATACAGATGGTAAATGGTCAATCAAAACACTTACGGCACAGGATGAAACGGTTTCTTGGTTCTGTCTGACTGACTTTGCTCAATTCTCACTTCCTGACTTGGATCTTCTGCCTGAAATTTGATCATTTAAATGTACAGGGTGGTCGTGGCTGTCATATACTTGATATTTCGAGAGCATATATAAAAATAAGTTTTAGGCGCAGGGCTATTTTTATTTTTTATATTTTTTATCCGTTACACAAAATGCTTGCATGATTAACCACTACTAATATGAACATGTACTAAAATACCTCTTTCATCTGCCATTTTTCATTCATAATAAACATGTTGTGTAATAAACCTAATAAATTGTAGCGAATAAACATAAACATACCTTGACTCCATAAAAATGTAGACAGAAATTATTAATCTTCTTAAACCCCTCATTGGTCTTCACATAATGGGCTTCACCTTGTATTTGTATCTGACACGTCACTTGGAAATGGTTCTTCTTTTGACATACAAACGCTTCGTCAATTTGGGAGAAATTGAAGCCTTTGTCTGCGCCCACTATGTAAGACGGTGTTGGTCTGAAAAATAATTTATATAAATATTTTTGTTTAACTAATTTTTGTTGTCTGTTATTTATGCTTATTTATTTATATTAAAAATATTTAGTTTGTCAATCGGTGGGTAAATAAATTATATATCGGCCAAGTTGGATTCGAACTCCTGCACGAAAGTTTCTAAAAATCATGTCTGTTGTATAGGAGCTATTTATTTATTTTAATTGTTACCAAAGTATTTGTTTGTATTGAGCTCTTGGACGTGCCGAATTTTAGCGTTTTAACGCCGCGTAGTTTTGGCGTTCTGTCGGTGACAAAATATTTTGTATATATGTATAGAATCTAATAATACTTACAATGGCTTTAAATTACAATCATACAACGAATGCCAAGTATTTTGCTGGAAGTGTGAAAATCTGATACATTGTAGAGGAGCGTCGTCACCCGCCTCTGACCCGTCCACTGAGGGTGGTGGGCGCACTACTACACTTTCTGGCGATAAGGCCGCTAGAAATTAAAATGTTTTGGTTGCTTAAGATTTAATTTATGTAATATTTTTCGTTCGTCCTTTAAGTTAAGTTAATATATTTTAATTATTCTTTTCATTCTGAATTACACTATAACACAATAAACACTTGGTACTTCAAAAATCAATTTTACCTGGCTCACATTTAACTTGAGAATTGATATCCTGTGAATGTTTTCTCTTCTTACTACTGGGTTCCTGTAGATTTGTATACACTGGTGTCAAAGTTTCATGTCCTAGAGCTACCAATTGGGGATTTATCATCCCTTGCTCTAATTCCGGCAAATCTATCCTCATTTGATTATACCGATTTTGATAAGAAATTGGATCAGATAAGCCTAAATCATGGCGAACTGATCTTAATCCTAATTCTACAATACTAGGATCTTGTGGTAATACAACTACATCGTTGAGATTACTTCTCAAGACTTCATGGTTTATGCTATCTGTTTTCAACTCTTCGTAGATATAGTCACCATTTTGTTGTAGTAGTTCATGTGATGTGATGTGGTCCGGGACTAACATATAGTCAGTTCCTAATACAGTTTGTGATACAGCAATTGTGTGGGAAACTTGGGTGTCTGGACTATAAGGGTTTTCTGAGCCCGAATCTGGTGGACTTTCTGGTAATTGGTGACCCCTGGATAAAAGTATAAAATTTTCAAATTACTGTCTTATTGATTTAATTGCTCAAATTCAAATTCAAATTCA